>CAUYLG010049319.1:0-169932 GCA_963573385.1 Cacajao melanocephalus | reverse complement strand
CCGCACTGTGCCGGCCGAAAGAGTCGCGCTGGCGACCTGTGTGGCTCCTCCGCTGGGTAGCTCCCAGTTTGTCGGCAACAGAAATTCGTCTGAAATTGCGGTGTCCACACGCTCACTGCGCTTTCACTGGGAGCTACAATCCTGAGCTGTTGTTAGTCGGCCATCTTGGATCTCTCTCCACCCGGTGATGAAGTTTTTTCTGTTTCTTAGTTTTCCTTTGGCAGACGCCCCTTCCTCACAGAGTTGGACCTTCCCGGTTCGGCTGTGCTTGCTGTGAAACTCTCAGTCCTCAGCGTTTCCAATTGCTGTTCTCCTTGTGGGGATGGGACTAGCCGAGCCTGACTCAAGGGGCACCCCATCCCGTATACTCCGCACCAAGAAGCGCCGTGCCGGGGCACCGGCAGAACAGCTGTGCTGGCCAAAAAAGTTGCGCTGGTGACCTGTGTGGCTCCTCTGCTGGGAATCTCCCGGTCTGTGGGCAACAAAAATTCATCTGAAAGTGCGGTGTCCACTCGCTCTCTGCGCTTTCACTGGGAGCTACAATCCTGAGCTGTTGTTAATCAGCCATCTTGGATCTCTCTCTGCCAATTCAAATTTTACACATTGAAAAAATGTCTTTGGTACATTTTGATACCTCAAAAGTTAAAGATGGCAACATTTGACCTAAGTCTCCTCACCAGCATCACCAACGATCCAGCCTCTGCCAAGTACATTTTCTATTATTTCTGTGAGACTCAGCTTTGTGGGAGGCCATGAGTTTCCCTCAGGCAGAATGAGGTTTGCTTCTTGGAGTCACATAGGAAGGCTGAGGTCCCCCCTCACAAAATCGTTCTTCAGATGGAGAGAGAGCTTCACTCTCAGAGCAGCTAAGCAAGCACAGTTCCTGAGCCTGGTTTTCAGTGGCTTAGAATCTGTGAGACTCTTTCCTGAAACAAATGAATATAATTAAGCTGATTGGATGAAGCCAAGTTGCTAAGTCTATATAGAGGTGAAGGTGTGGTCTATCCCACCAAAATTTATTGTTTTCCAAAACATTGTCAAAATTAATATTAAAGAACACAGATAGAACAAAACGTCAGAGGAAAGGAGATTTTCCTCCCTGTCTCCCCGTCCCAGTTTCCTTGTCTACCTTCTTCCTCTCTCTCCTTCTTTCTGTCACCCCCTCTCCCTCTCCCTTCTATCACATGATGTCTGTCTTCTGGAACTGGGACACCTCTGTTTTCCTGCCTTTGGACATCAACACTCTAGGACTTTTGGCTTTTAGACTGTGAAACTTACACCTATGGTGCTCTGGGTTTTCAGGCCTTCGGCCTCCAATTGAGAGTGACACCTCTGCCCTCCCTGGTTCTGAGGCTTTGGGACTTGGAATGAGCCACACTACTATAATACTACAGGACCTTGAGCTTGCAGAAGCCCTATGCAGGAAATTCTCAGCTTCCGTTATCATGTGAGCCAATTCCCCTAATAAATTCTTTCTGATCTATGTATCTATCTATCTGTGTGTATCCTACTGCTTCTGTCTCTCTAGATAACTGTGACAAACACAACAGTCTTGTCAATTAAAATGATTTCTTTAAGTATACCGACAAGTAATTAATTCATACAGGAGAAAAAACATAGCACAGGATATTTTTATTAAATCAATTTGATATGAGATGAATATTTAGTAACTGGTATATGACAGCATCAATAATTTTATATTCTCCTCTTCACTTTTAATATTGCTGTTGTAAATGTAATACTGCTGCTATTAAATAACTTTTTGTTTCATGGAGATTATTATTGAGGTCATGCCATGGCTCCATTAAACAAACAAAGAAAAGACAGTAGAAATGCAACTTCGACTATCTGGTCTCTACTCTCTAACCTCTACTGAACAGACATTCTGAACAGACATGATCAAGTATAGCAGGAATTATGTACCTACTGAGACAAGATCAGGACATCTCAAAAGAATAAGCAAATATTGACCAAGTTTAAAAACCTGCCAAATGGAATGTGTTTGATAGAATTGGATATCCATGACAATTCTAATGAGACTTTCAGATCTAGGCTCATAGTCAACACACTTTAAGGAAGGGAACCATTAGAGAAAAAAATAGTGTTTACATCAAGTTATTTTTTCTTAATTAAGATGGATACAGCTTTACTAATACAGTGGGGAAAGATATATATTTTTGAGCATATATTACTTGATGTTCTGTCTTTGGAAAATTATCTCTAAATTCTACAGTGATGTTTTAGTGTTTTAGTAATTATTAATGTTTTAATCCTATTGACTTTCAACTATCTACCATTAATTTTCAGATCAGTGATGTTAAAAACAGTCAATTTCACCAACATTTAATAATTTTTCTCTTGCTGAAATACATGCTACTTTTGCCTGCCACTTTCATCTCAGCTATGCTGGGAGAAGCATCATATTAAGCAGTGGGACAGAGTAGGTTGTGTGTAAACTCCGGAACCAAACAGCCAGGCTAGGAATCCTGAGTCTGCCACCTGGCAGTGTTGTAACTTTTGGCCAAGTAGTTAAACTCTCTGTATTTCAATATTCTCAACTGTAAAGTGAGATAATAATGCTAACTCTGAAAGTAACTTAGCCCATTCTCACTTTAAAATGTAATAATGTTTGGCTCCCTATGGAGCTAAACCCTGTATACATTCTGTAAAGTTGCCAGATTCCTAGACAAACTCAGGTGCTAACTATTAATGGCAAGTATCACAATTTGATTAAATACCCTTAGTATAAGGTAGCCTTTTGGTATGAGTAAACTGATAGCTATGTCGGGTAAAACAGCAAAATCATTAAAAATGTAGAGGGAAAAAACCAATAGGAGACAAAAGAGTATACAATCATAGTGTAAAGAGAAGAATAATATATTGGAAAGAATATGAGATTATAATTTAAAAAAATACTATCATTTCTTTGTTTTCAACGTTCTACCTTGAATAGTTTGGAAAAGGCATTTAATCAGTCCAAACGTCTTAACTATAAAATGGATCTCAAAGTAAAACTATTCCTTTAGTTGTTATGAGAAACAAACAAAATAAAAACTACTTATAAGAAATGCTATATAATGCCCTTTGTATTCATTAATATGAGCTTATTTATGAATTGGTACAAGGCATTATACACCAACATTATCAATACACGTTACAATCTCTCCACATACCACAGTGGTGGCCCTTTGTGGATGAAACACATTTACCCTTATAATGAAAAAGTGTTTGATAATAGGCACATCCATTTACCAAACAGTCCCAAAAGATTTGTACATTTTTACAAGGTTCCATCTGATCAACCCAGAATTTCCGCTAGACAAATCATGCTGATTCCATCATAAATGCTCACATTAATTCTTGAACACTAATAGGCTTTTAAAAACCTTTATATATCATTAAACTTGAAAAAGATTAGTTAATAATTTTAAGAAAAATTCATCAGATGCCTCTCATCTTCATAAGGGAATTGATTAAAGAATATAATTTAAACATTATCAGCTATGATTCATGGTCTTGAGAAACTGCAAATATGTATATTTACTTTTATAGTTAATATATCTTTTTGGAGCCCTTTAAAAATTTTGTTCTGGTTCTCAATATTTTCATTTCATTCTATCAAGCCTTACTTGCTCTAGGCAAATGAGTAAATAGTTTCACTCTAGGTGAGCATCATTAGGTGAGCGAGTACTGTTTCAAACATACTATTTTGGATTATGCTAGGTAATAATTTGGAGAAGTGTTAAATGTGTATCCTTGTACATTGAAATTGTTTAAATATATAAATATATGATTAGTATGTTTAAATTCTGTTATTTATTTGAATAATCATAATATTTATTTAAAGTGATATTCATTAATTGCTTGTTTTTAGATAAGATTCTGTTTACTCCCAAAGTCACACTGCCACTAAGTTGGACAGATAGAGCTTGAAACATAGTTCTAAATCCAACAACTCTGTGTTATTACAATCTCTGCCATTCTTACTGAGAACAAGTTATCTATACACAGAACTTTAACATTTTATACAGTTAATTGGAAAAATAATTTCAGGCTTGTAGACTTCTATGACTTTTCTTGAATATACTCTTGGTCATAGTATAATAAATACATATGAAGCTTTGCTTTCTCAAAAAATCTATTCAAGCATGTGATCTCAGTAACAAACCTGTTTTAGATTTGAAAATTAATTTAGGGACATATGAAATAGAATGTTTTTATATGTATACATACATATTTGTGAGCGTTTAATAAATTCTAATAGAGAGATAAATTTCTCTCTTTTTTCGAGACAGGATTCTGCTCTGTCACTCAGGCTGCAGTGCAGTGTTGTGGTCATAGCTTACTGTGATCTTGAACTCCTAAGCTCAAGCATTCCTCCTGCCTCAGCCTCCCCAGTAGCTAGGACAACTACAAATTAACCATCATGCCTAGCTAATTTAATTTAATTTCTTTTGTAAAGATGATGTTTAACTGTGTTGCCCAGGCTATTCTCAAACTCTTGGACTCAAGCAATCCTCATGCCTTGGCCTCCCAAATTGCTGAGATGACAAGCATGAGCTACTGTGACTGGCCTGCAGAGGTACGTTCTAATCACATAATGAAGTATGATCTTCCTATTCAGTGCTGGGGGCTCACTGATTTCTCTTTAAAATATGATTCTGTGAGCTGCTTCACTTATTTATTCTTCATTAATTAATTTATTTGTTGCTATTTGTTTTGAGGACTAAATCATGTATTGGGTATGTTGGACAAAAACATGACAAAAATGTGAGGTACCCAGAGGCGGGTGAGGTGACAAGACAGGATATGAGGCCAAGAGAGGTGAGAAAACAGAAAATGAGGCTGATGAATTCAACAGAAACAGCACCTCGACCTTGTCAACCAGGATAAAAGTTTTAGTCACTATAGTTAGAGTGGTGAAAATCTACTAAAATGCTATATAAATTGGGTACTATGATCAGGTTTTTAAAAATCCTCTTTTAACTATTAAATACAAAAGTTAAACTAGCAATTTACCAAGACTACCAGAAAATAAATAATAATCAATATACTCTGGCCATTTACAATCACATACTACTTGATGTCTTTGTTTGGGACAATTTAACACATTGTCAACATTTCAATTTCTAATTTTCAAGTGGAGATAATACAATAAAATAATAAAAACATTTGCAATTCAGGGTTATGATAACTAAACAATGCTAAATTTGTAAAGAGCTTAACAAAGTGATTGGTACATAGCACGTGAAGATTTACTAAGTAAAACAAATATTTAATTTATTCACATTTCTACAATTTTTATTTACTGCATTGATTTATAAAGAACATTAACATTGTCAAAATTTCACTCTTCATCTATGTTTTGCAGTTTTATTTTGTTTTGGTAAAATTCCATTTGGTGATCATATACTAAGAATTTTGAGCTATGTGCTCATGAAGTAAGTAAACTAGTAGAAAATAATCGTCTCGCAAAATGAGAACAACAGAAGTGAAATTACACACACTTATTACCTTTTCCTTAAATTATTCTGTGTATGATTCCTAAGGTGGAAACCTGAAAAATGAATGCTCTTTTATTTTCTAGATTAAGAAATCAATTTTGGTCTACTCTAGCTTTAAAAAAAAAAAAGAAAAAGTGGCTTCACAGTTAACAGGAATACAATATTTTTGAATTTATGTAAGGCTGAGTTTTACTTCCCATAAGACAATTTAAAATATGACAATTTTTCCTTATGACTTTAAAAACACAGTGCAATTCACTTTTTAAGTGATGCTACTTTTCTTTTCAGAATTATAGAATTCTGCTTCATTAATCAGGGTTCCTGGAAGAAATAGAAAAAATAAAGACAATGTCTCTCTACATGAGAGTCTTTATACATTTGTATGGGGGAGAAAGAGAGATAATAAAATATACTGATTTATTGATTGACCAATCAAAACAAATTGGGTCATAGAACTATGGAGTCTGTGAAGTTCCAAAGTCTAGAGTCAGCAAGCTAGAAACCCAGGAGAGGCATTGGTGGAAGTTCCACTTTTAGAGCAGGAGAACCTCAATGTTCAAGCTCAAGTACAGGAGCCAAAAAAGTTACCTTTCATTCAGACTTTGTGTTCTATTCAGGTTTTTAAGGACTGCATGAAGCCCATCCACATTTAGAAAGGATACTCTGCTCTACTCAATCAGTAGGATTCAAATATTAATCTCACTCAGAGGCACCCTAACAGACACACCAAAAATAATGCTCCACCACATGTCTGGGTACCCCTTTCCCAGTCAAGATAACACATTGAATTAATAATCATGTCCAATAAGACAAACAAAATTTTATTTTGAGCAATAGTTAATTCATAACTAATTAATTCATAAATTTGTATTGAAAATGCATCTGGTATTTGTTATTCTTTTTTGCAGGCCTCCATGCATTTTATTTAATTTTTTGTCAATTGATATTTGAGGAACAGGTAGTGTTTGGTTACATGAACTAGTGCTTTAGTGGTGATTTCTGAGATTTTGGTGCACCCATTACCCAAGCAGTGTACACTTGTGCAGTATTTTACCTCTCACCTGTCTCCAGCCCTTTCCCCTAAGTCCCCAAAGTCAATTGTATCATTCTTAGGCCTTTGTATCTTAGCTCCCACTTATGAGTCATAACATACAATGTTTGGTTTTTCCATTCCTGAGTTACTTCTTTTAGAATAGTGGTCTCCAATTCTATACAGGCTACTACCAGTGCCATTAATTCATTATTTTTTATGGCTGAGTAGTATTCCATGGTGTGCATGTGTGTGTGTGTGTGTGTGTATGTACATGTGTGTGTGAATATATATACACACATATACACACACACACATATATACATATATATGTATATATATATGTACACACACACATATACACTCCGTGAATTGTCTGTTTTCTCTGTTGATTATTTCTTTTGTTGTCTAGAAGAAGTCCCATCTATTTATTTTCATTTTTGTTGCATTTGCTTTTGGGTTCTTGATCATGAAGTCTTTGCCTAAGCCAATGTGTAGAAGGGTTGGCTTAGATTTAAGTCGTTGATCCGTCTTGTGTTGATTTCTGTATAAGGAGAGAGATGAAGATCCAGTTCATTCTTCTCAATGTGATTTGCCAATTATCCCAGCACCATTTGTTGAATAGGGTGTCATTTCTCTTACTTTATGTTTTTGTTTGTTTTGTCAAGGATCACTTGGCTGTGAGTATTTGGATATATTTCTGGGCTCTCTATTCTGTTCTCTTGGTCTATAAGTCTATTTTTATACCAGTATCATGCTGTTTTGGTGACTATGGCCATATAGTAATGTTTGAAGTCAAGCAATGTAATACCTCCAGATTTCTTCTTTTTGCTTAGTCTTCCTTTGGCTATGCGGGCTCTTTTTTTGTTCCTGATGAATTTTAGGATGTTTTATTCTATTTCTGTGAACAACGATGATGGTATTTAGATGGGAATTGCACTGAGTTTGTAGATTGCTTTCAGCTGTACAATCATTTTCGCATTCTTGATTCTACCCATCCATGAGCATGGAATATATTTCCATTTGTTTGTGTAGTCTATGATACCTTCCAGCAGTGTTTTGTAGTTTTCCTTGTAGAGATCTTTTACTTCCTTGGTTATGTATATTCCTAAGCATTTTATTTTATTTTATTTCATTTCATTTTATTTGCAGCTGTTGTGAACTGGGTTGAGTTCTTCATTGGATTCTTAGCTTGGTCACTGTTTATGTACAGCAGAGGTACTGATTTGTGTAACACATTAATTAATTTTGTACATTAATTTTGAAACTTTGCTGAGTTCATTTAGCAGTTCTAGGAGCTTTCTGGAGGAGTCTTCAGGGTTTTCTAGATATACAATTATGTCATCAGCAAACAGCAACAGTTGGATTTCCTGTTAACTGATTTAGGTGCCTTTTATTTCCTTCTCTTGTCTGACTTCTCTAACTAGGACTTCCAGTCCTATGTTGAATAGAAATGGTCTAAGTGGGAATCCTTGTCTTATTCTAGTTGTCAGGGGGGATGCTTTCAACTTTTCCCCATTCAGTATAATGTGAGCTGTGGATTTGTCATAGACGGCTTTTAATACCTTAAGGTATGTCCCTTCTGTGCCAATTTTGCTGAGGGTTTTAACCATAAATGAACGCTGGATTTTGACAAATGCATTTTCAAATGAAATGATCATGTGAGTTTTTTTTTTAATCTTTGTATAGTGTATCACAATTATTGACTTGCAGATGTTAAAGCATCTCTGAATCCCTGGTATGAAACCTACTTGATCATGATGGCTTATCTTTTTGATATGCTGTTGGATTTTGTTGACTGAGGATTTTTGCATCTATGTTCAGCAGGGATATTGTTCTATAGTTTTCTTTTTTGGTCAAGTCCTGTCAGTTTTGGTATTAGGCTGATACTTCATAGGACGATTTAGAGAGGATTATCTCTTTTTCTTTCTTTTGGAATGGTGTCAATACCATTCGTATCAAGTCTTTTTTGAATGTCTCATATAATTCAGCTGTGAATCAGTCTGGTTCTGGACTCTTGTTGTTGTTGATAACGTTAGTTATGATTTAAATATCACTGCTTGCTATTGGTGTGTTCAGAGTTTCTATTTCTTCCTGATTTAATCTCAGAAGGTTGTTTATTTCCAGGAATTTATCCATCTCCTCTAAGTTTTCTAGTTTATGCATGTAAAGGTGTTCATAATAGCTACAAATTATCTTTTGTATTTCTGTGGTATAGGTTGTAATATCTCCCATTTTGTTTATAACTGAGCTTATTTGGATCTTTTATGTTCTTTCCTGGGTTTTTCTCACTAATGGTCTGTCAATTTTATTTATCCTTTAAAATAATCAGTTTTTTTGTTTCATTTATCTTTTGTATTTTTTGTTTCAATTTTATTTAGCTCTATTCTGATCTTTGTTATTTCTTCTGCTGAGTTTGGGTTTATTTTGTTGTATTTCTGTAGTTGTTTGAGGTATAACCTTAGATTGTCTATTTGTGCTCTTTCAAACTATTTAATGCAGGCAGTTAAGGCTATGAATTTTCCTCTTGGCACCACCCTTGCTGTATCCCAGAGGATTTGATAGATTGTGTCACTATCATCGTTGCCTCCCTAAAAGCAACAAGTTTATTTCCAAGAAGCTGATGAGCAGGGCTGAGAAAATGTCCCGGGCTTCAACCCTCCCAGTTGAGAAAGAAAGTGAACTCACAGTTCCTCAGCCTTTCCATGGAGCCTGCAGCAGCAATCCACATCCTTCAAAAGATCTGTGCATTCTCTCTGCTTTCTTGGTATGATACTCTGGTAGTTCTTGGAGCAAAAGTTCATGTCATGGATCTCCACATGCTGCTCTGTTCATCCAAGTGTGAGCTGCAAGTTAGTCCTGCCTCCTATCTGCCATTTCCCCCCAGTGCTTGTTATTCTATGTGGAATGCGCTTTATACTTTTGTGACATCAAATCAATTATAGTTAAAATCAAAATGAAAACTCCAAAAAAAGGAAAACGTTCTCATTAATACAAACATTCAGTGGTCAATAATTTTTGCTGATCTTTTGTTTAGATGATATAGGCTTTATAGGAAAGTGCAGGTGTGAGATGCATAGAAGTAGCGGATTGTATGCTCCATAGATGACCATAAAAATATCTCCAACTCCCATGCTATTCTCACAATATAACTTTGAAGTTATTTTGTCTAAAAGATGAGTGTCTGTATTACTTCATTTGGAGCTGGGTGGCAGAATTTTGATTTTGGCAGATATCATGTATGACATCTGAGGCTGGTTCATTTAAGAAAGAGTTGAGATCTTTGAAGACATAAATGCCAGTATTAAGAAGTCCAAAGCCTCTATGCTCTGAAGAAGTACATGACATGTAAAGCACTGGTCTGTAGGACAAAGCCGGTGGAAATCTTGCTTATTGCCAGCATCAACCAACAGATGTGCAGGTGAACATGCTACCACTTGATTCCCTTGCACAGAAATTGAAGTCTCTCAAGTGAAGCTTCTGCTCTCATGAGTAGATGAAACTTCTTTTTGCTTATCTTCTGAATTGCTGCCCCAGATTATCTGTAAGCATAATAAAATCATTGTTCTATACTGAACATTAGAAGTATTTTAATATGCATTTGTAAATAATTGGAGCTGATAACAGAACTACTAGTAGGATCTACCATAACCCAAACCTGAAACATACAAAATATCTTTCAGCCTTAAGGTTTCTGTTAATGACAGCCTAAAGGGAGTTAGGAATAGTCTTACTGAAGCCTGGATAGCCTGGAGAAATCTGTCAGTGAAATTTTAAAGTAGATTAAGGGAAATGACAGTGGGAACTAGAAGAAAGGTGACACATCATACAGTACCACTAAATTTGAATATACTCTTGCCTGAATTAATTTGCAGAAGAAAAAACATCCCTAGTGAACTCAATGATCTGGTGAAGGAAATCTCCAGGCAAAATTTTTGAAGATGACACCTGGCCTTTTCTCTCTGCGTTTAAATCAAATGAAAGAGAAGAGATAGGAGCTAAAGAATTGATGGTTAAATATTTATGTCATCAAGGATTGCAGGGTTTTAAATTAAAACTGCATCTTTTGCCAACCTCTCCAGGTGGCAAATCATTCTTAATTTAAGAAATAGCTTCCAGAAGAAGATTCAATCCAAGGTAGAACTGCAAGATCCTATGTTAAGAGTTTAGAAAACATCTAAGATGAGGTCTTACATAACTCTTCAGACGGACAAAAATTCTTCCAAAGAACATGAGGTTATTCCTCAAAGATCTTCTCTATTAAACAAGTGGTTTTCTAAGAATCTTGAGGACTGCCCTACAGCAGTACCATAGGGAGACCAAATAGGTATGAAATTATCTTAATGAGATTGTGGGTGTGACTCTTGTCTATGGAGTAATTGATAAATTGACACATACTCTAAAGCTTTAAAAGTTTTGTTTGATAGGGTTCATAAACTGGTACTTAAAAGGACAGTAAAAAATTTTTTAAAAGTTTGTCCCTCAAAAGTCTATAAGCAAAAAACAGAATGCAAGAAATCTTCTCAGAGATACACATATATACTACCCCCGATGAAAAGAGAAGGACAATTTAGACAGTGAAACAAGAAGTCCAGTAGGCAGATTTAAAAGCGACAGAGAATAACGGAGTCTTAATCTAAATAATAAACATACCCAATGAATTTTCAAATAACTATGGACCAATGACTGTGGTGTGCCTCCTGATTTTCTCATTTTAAACTGGGAAGGTCTATCATGATTACATATGTCTATTCCTGCATAGTATGATGATTATGTGGTAGAGAAGATAAATACATTGTCTTTTCACCTTTAAACATATGTATTATTACTTCCCTGGTCCTAGATATGTCTACTTATCACTTGGATTAATATAAGGATCCAAGTTTTTCCCCTACTACATGATAGAACATTTGCAAAAAATAACTGAAGTGATTATTTTCAACATTCAAGTCAAATGATATCCCTCATTGCCCAAAATTCTGCAATAGCTGCACATCTCCCTCAGAAAAAAAATAGTCTTTACTATGAACAGAAGACCATCCCTCTTCAGTACCAGAGTAATGAATGGCTGATTCAAATATTTCTTTCCGTGTAATTGGATAGTAAGCTCACACTCATTGCCATGTAGCTCTGTGATGCTCTACCTTTGTGGATTAAACATATTTGTTTTCCATATTAATATGATAGTTGGCTACATAACTTGCTTTGGCCAATGGAATATTAGTCTATTTGACATAAATTGAGGTACAAAATGTGCTCCTTTGATCTGGCTTCCCATCTACTATTTTCCCCGAAAAGAACACACCTCAGCTGCATGTCCAAAGAGGGACAAATGGAGCAGCTCTTGACTCTTTTTAGAGACAAATAACAAATGCATAAGGCCCTCATCCCGAAGTAGAGCAACTCAGCCAAGTCCCACTAGGTCAGTTGAACTCCAGGAGGACCATAAACCCTAGAGTGTGGAAAATACATATTTTTCTGGTTAACCAGATATCTGTATACCTGCTTCCTTGTAATCAGAAACATTTTCACAAATATTACCTCTACCCCTCCCATATTTTAGCCACCTTGAGTTTTCCTTTTAGTATTTGTACGTCTGATAATTGCATATTTATTGTTAATGTCCTGTAATTCCCTGCTTACCTCTCAAACTTATAAACTGTATGAAAAAGGGGAAATGCGTTTTTGGCTTAGTTTTCGATGTGCTCACAGCACCCTAACTATTGCATGGTTCGTAATAGGTCCTCAAAATATATTTAATAAACTACTGAAATATGTAAATACTTGACAATGTGTTAATTCACTATGAGTTTTTATTCATGTTTCTGGTCAGAATGACCAGGATACATCTGAAAAAATATATGTTATCCTGTGGCACCAGAGAAGATTAACTACAGAAATTATCAAAGGATCTTCTTAGAGTTTATCTTTACCTACGTGGTTAGTTCATGAAACGAACATTAGAGACAGGATTTTAGTGAGTACAGTTTACAAAATACTGCTTCTATTACATTCTTTTAGAAATAGAAACAATGAGTAAAAGTAATTTTAAACATTTTAAAGGATTATTGATTTAATAAAAACAGAAATATGTATAATCGTTTAATAGAGATTTCACTTTATTGTCATTCTTTACAATACCATGCATTGCAAGATTGTGTTAGCTCCATTAAATAAGTCTTGCATCTGAGATTCTTGTTTTTTTTAATCTGCAAAATATTAAAAGATAAAGCCTTCCTTTGCAATATTTTTCTACCTTATAACATAACTTTTCAAATATATCTCTTCTATATGATTACTGTAGGTTTGTACCTTTGAATATTTGAGGCATGTAAGAAGACAGTCCTCTAATCATGAGGTGTCTATTGATTACCAATGCAGAACACTTAAGCTACTTGCTCACTTATGGTTTAATATTATAAATTTTATTGTTATTGTAATAATCCTTTTGTCATAATAATGCATGTTAATACTGTTACATAATAATAATGGTTTTTATTTAAGAATTATTTTTATAATCTGTTCATTTTATTATCTTTTTATAAATAGCATTCAAATTGTTTTATAACAAAATGTTAATAAAATATTTTATTTTATTTTTTAATTCTTAATTTTTTGGTACATAGTAGGTATATATAATTATGGGGTGCATGATAACCGGCATGAAACATGAAATAAGCACATATTGAAGAATGAGATATCCATCCCTTTAAGCATTTATAATTTTATTTATGAACAATCCAATCGCACTCTTTATTTTAATACGGATAATCAAATTATTATTGAATATAGTCACTCTTTTGTGCTATCAAATAGTAGGTCTTACTTATTCTTTCTAACTAATTTGTGTACTCATTAGCTATCCTCACCCCCTTTCTTGCCCCCTCCTTCTATTTTGAGCCTCTAGTATTCATCTTTCTACTCTCTATCCATGAGTTCAATTGTTTTGAATTTTAGATCCCACAAATAATTGAGAACACATGATGTTTGTCTTTCTGTGCTTGGTTTATTTCACTTAACATAATGATCTCTAGTTCCATTTATGTTGTTGCAAACGAATGGATCTCATTCTTTTTTATGACTGAATAGTACTCCATTGTGTATATTTACCACATTTTACTTATCCATGTATCTGTTGATGGACACTGTTTTCATGCTGCTGATAAAGACATACCTGAGACTGGGTAATTTATTTAAAAAAAGAGGTTTAATGGACTCATAGTTTCATATAGCCAGGAAGGCCTCACAATTGTGGTGGACTGGAAGGTGAAAGGTACATCTTACATGGCAGCAGACAAGAGGGAAATGAGAGCCATGCAAAAGGAGAAATCCTTTATAAAATGATAGATCTCGTGAGACTTGTTCACAACCATAAGAACAGTATACAAGGGAAATCATTCCCATGATTCAGTTATCTCCCACCCGATCCCTCCCACAAAAGGTGGAAATTATTAGAGTTATAATTCAAGATGATATTTGGGTGGAGAAACAGCCAAACCATATCAGATACTTAGGTTGATTTAAAATCTTAGTTATTATAAAGAGTGCTGCAACAAACATGGGAGTGCAGATATCTCTTTGAGGTACTGATTTTCTTTCTTTTGGGTATATACCCAGCAGTAAGATTGCTGGATTATATGGTAGTTCAATTTTTAGTTTTGTGATGAACCTCCAAAATGTTCTCCATAGTGGTTGTACTAATGCACATTCCCACCAATAGTGTACAAAGGTTTCCTTTTCTTTGCATCCTCACCAGGATGCGTTATTGCCTATCTTTTGGATATAACTCATTTTAACTGGGGTGAGATAATATCTTATTGTAGTTTTGATTTGCATTTCTCTAATGATCAATGATGGTTGAGAACTTTTTCATAAGCCTATTTCCCATTTACATGTCTTCTTTTGAGAAATATCTATTAAGATTGTTTGCCCATTTCTGATTGGATTATTATATTTTTTTCCTATAGCATTGTTTGAGCTCCTGAAGTGTTCTGGTTATTAATACTTTGTCAGATGGGTAATTTGAAAATATTTTCTTCCATTCTGTGGCTGTCTCTTCACTTTCTTGGTTGAATCCTTTTCTGTAGAGAAAGGGTACAACTTTCTTGATTGTATCCTTTTTAAAGTATGTGAAATTTTGTTTTGGTTCCCTGTACTTGTGGGATATTGCTAAAACAATTTTTGCCTAGCCAATGTCCTGGAGATTATCCCCAATATTTTCTTGTAGTAGTTTTATTGGTTTAAGTCAGAGACTTAAGTCTTTAATCCACTTCGGTTTGATTTTTGTATATAGTGAGAGATAAGGGTCTAGTTTCATTCCTCTGCATTTGGATATCCAGTTTTCCTAGAACCATCTGTTGAAGACTGTCTTTTCCCAGTGAGTTAACTATAGGTGTGCAGATTTCTTTCTGGGTTTTCTGTTCTGTGTATGTGTCTGTTTTTATGCCAGTACCTTTTTCTTTTAGTTAGTATAGTATAATTTGAAGTCAGGTAATGTGATTCTTCCAGTTTAGTTCTTTTTATTTAGGAAAGCTTTGGCTATTCTGTGTCTTTTGTGGTTACATATGTACTTTAGAATTATTTTTATTTGTAAAGAATCTCATTGGTAAATTGATAGGGATTGCATTGGATCTAGATAACTTCAGGTAGTATAAATATTTTAACAGTATTATTAATATTTTTTAACCAGTGAACATAGAATCTTTTTCGATTTTTTTGATGTCTTCCATTTCTTTCATCAGCGTTTTACAGTTTTCTTTACAGAGATCTTTCACTTCTTTGGTTAATTACTAGGTATTTATCTTTAAGTGTGGCTATTGTGAATAGAATTATTTTTACTTCCTTTCACGTTGTTCACTGTTGGCCTATAGCAATACTACTGAATTTTGTATGCTAATTTTGTATTCCACAACTTCATATCAAATAGTCACATCATTCTGCATTTCTTCAAACTGTGCTGTATGTATTAGTGTTCAGCAAATGCTTCCAATGATACTGAAACTCAATGATTAATCACCTTCTATGGTTACATTTCCTTCTACAAAAGCAGTATTATTGACTGCGTGGTACACAAGGCTTCTATTATCTCTTAATTATTATACTATCTGAGAGGCTAAGCTTATAAATCCATAAAAATATTACCCATTTATGTAGTAAATATTGCTCAGATTGCTTACTATTTCTTAAATAATAAGCAGGTCAAAGAGAAGTAGGTAGTAAAATCCAATCTCCATTAAGCATGAGCAGACATCTCACATAAACCAGCAAAAGCATCCTGTGAGCATGGGAAAGCTCAGGTTCAAATGGAAAGGAGCCATGTGTAAGGATGTGTGAGCATTCAAAAAGAGCTAAGTCATCACAGATATGTCCCTTTTTTTGTCCAAGGAGACATTTTTTTCCAAAAAAATAAAGAGCTATGTATATGAAAGATACATTAGGATATTTCAAATTCAATCAACGTGTTTCAAATTCAGTTAAAGAGTGGCTTAAAGCTTATCTCTTGTAGACACATTTAAATGCAAGCAATGGATGCCATTACAAATAAGAGGAGAGGTGTTAAATAGTACACATGGGTTAAATTTTGGGATTGTAATCTGGCATTACATTACATAGTTCTCCTAAACCAGAATATCTGATATCACTAGGATAGGAATGTGTGTAATATGTTTCTTGGGTATCTCAGTCTTACTGTTCTCTAAGCCAATTCCATCACACTTGTTCATGGCATGTCATCTCAGTGTGGAATGTCTATAGTAATCTTAGAGTCTGTATCTTTAATCAGAATTTCTGTTTTCCAAATCATATAAAATGCTGCCTCTTTAAAAATTTGACAAATTCTTTACTAGTAATACAAAATGATATAGTTTAAAATTTTATATTGTCCATCTTTTAAAATTGCATAACTTATTTCAGAGTAATTCTATTTCTGCAAAGACCAAATTCAGATGCTCTACTATTAAAATTAAGATAATTGATACTTATCTGTATCCCAAATATAGGATGTCATTTCCCACAGTATGACAAAGTGCCGTAACAGGCCATTGTTCTTGTGCTCTAATTATTGTCTATACAAGGAATATCACTGATTATTCTAAAAACAAAACCATCCTTTTTGTAAATTGTTTTTCAGCATTTCATGGCATATGTTCAGAAATCCAGTGGAATAGTTTTGTGAGAGTTCATTTTACAACCTTCAGTTTGAAGGTTTCAACATAAACACATTGCTTAAATAAAATGCCTGTGAGAATGTAATTGATTTTTTTAAAAACAAAAACCACACTGGGACATTGTTTTGAATATTTTCCAACCCAAAAATCATTACATCTAATCTTCATGACAAAGAACTTTGGGGCCATGACAATCTGTAAGTATTATTGGAACAGATGGACTGAGACAGAGCATTTTTCTGAGAAAGGCAAGACCTTGCATTTAGGTACACTTCCAGTCTGCTTTGATAACTGTACAGGGTGTTTCGTTAGATTATTAAATTTTTCTGAGAGGACTTAGCCCTTCCCTCTGCCTCACTAAATATTAAAGCATGCCTGTCTGCCATTAACAAGCATTATGAAATATTTGTACTCCCATTTTCTGCAGAGTAGAAATTTTATTTGTCAGCTAATATAACCTTATTTTGTCATGTAAAACAATCAAAAACTTCTTAATATTCCAAATACCAGTTTATCAAATACCTGATACAATAATAGCGCATTTACAAAGGATTTATCAAAGAATGTATAACCCATTAATTTATTTGAGTATTCAAAATTTTATTTTGGATTGAATATGAGAAGCATAAAAGTAGGCATATCAACTACATCAACAGTTTGACTTACTTTACTAATAATGTTTTAGTATTCTGATAATTATCAGCATAAAGCATATACATGGACTAAATGCTTGAGTTCACCCAAACCTCCAATGTTAAAATCTTAACCTCCAATGTGATGGTATTAAGAGATGGGCCTGTGAGAGGTCATTAGGTTACAAGAATGGAGTTCTCATGAATCGGATTAGTTCCCTTATAAAAGGTACTATCTGTACTCTGATTTTTTTCCTTCTATACTCTTTCAGAAAACATTCACTGGCATTTTTTTTTCTGCTTAAAGAAAACATAAACTATTTTCCTATCACATTCAAAACAGATTATTATATAATACTCCGAATTTTCAGGTAGCTTTCTTGCTCTCCTTCAATCATGTAAGAATACAAGAAAAAGTTGATGGTGTGCAACTGGAAGAGGACCCTCATCAGAACCCAACCATGCTGGCTCCCTGATCTCAGAGTTTCAGCCTCCAGAAATGTGAGAAATAAATTTCCATTGTTTATAAGCCACCTATCTATAGTGTTTTCTTGTAGCTGCCCAAATGACTGAGACAGCATGCTGCTATTTCTTTTAAACTTTGAAACATTTTTTTCTTGCCACTTATAAAGACAACTTAAAGGAAATTTTTTTCAGTATTTTCATAAGCCTCTTTTAAACAGAGTACATGGAAGAAAATTTTTTTCCCAGTTCTCAGTATCAGGAAATATGCTTTTATTAAAAACGTAGTTTGTTTCTTTGTGCTTTCTGTTTTCCTTTGGCATGTGATTAATTCTTAACTGATGATACATACAGATTTGGTTTAGCTGCTAAATGTCCACATCTCCACCAGTAAAGGCATATAGTATACAAATCTTCCCTTTGCGTTGTAATTTTTGTGTCATTCTTTGTTATTCTTCCTGACTTTCTGGGGTTATTTTTATTATTGTTTTACAGAAAGCAAGTATTCCAAGAACTGTGAAATCTCTTGGAGATAAGGCAGGACCTTCACAAACGGCAAACCTGGTGAACCAATATAATCAACTTCTAACTAGGAAGAATTCTGCCCCCTCAACTGAGTAATGGCCAGATGGTGCCACTATCTCCCCACTCCAGCAAGATTCTTGAGTCTTGCTGACATTGTCAGCTGCACTAACTCAGGAAAAGTAATGCCCAGCTCCGTACCATAATTTCTACACTGTACCTCGCAGACTACTGCTAAATTTCATTAAACATAAAGGTTCTCCCTGTTCTGCAAGAAAACATCAAGACTAAATCAACTGTACTACTTGTCTCTATTTTTCTTGGTTAGTGTTTAATGTGTACGTTTCTCAGAGCTTCAGTCTTATAAGTTTTACTTTTTTCTAATAACTTTTTAAATCCTTTTCCCTGATGGAGTTTCTTCTTCATTTCCTCATCTCTTCTAACACTGCTGCTATGGACACTGCATGCTCTGTTCTAATGTCAATAGTGTTTAATGTTTTCTCAAAATTCTTTTGTCCAAAAATTACTTCTACCTCTATCTTTTAACTAAAAGCACTGTGTCCTCTTCATTCCACTCAAATAGAGGCTTTTAAAATTTTTTCACATTGTATATGCCTCGCGTTGGGAAGTAGAGTCACTTTGTTCCTTATTTCCAAACTGTTTATCCTCCATTCTCTTGTAAATCTCGCTGTTCTTAGATGATTGTGCCATTTGATATACTGCTTTCTACTATATAATCATCTTATTTTATGGATATTATCTTTATTCATCTAAGAGCTTAAGATCCAATCTACAGAATCCCACCCCAACCCACCAGGATTCTTCATATTCTTGATAAATAACACTATCTCCTATAAATAACTTTTTTTCTATTTCATTTTTGTCTCCCAATATATGGTCAATGTTGGATCATTGGAAACTAAAGCTTTGAAGTTACTGTCTTATATATTCTAATCTCTAACAGTATCCTTTTTTTTTAAATCATGGTTGTATCTGTCTTCATATCCAAGTGAGACCGTTAGTCATGGATCATTATTCAGTTGTTCTTTTCAATTTTTTAACTCCCTTGCTTTTCCATAATTTGTTAACTTCCCAAGTAATACCTATCCATGTGTAAAATATCTCTATCAAATTCTTTGAATCTGTTCCTATACAATAAGTGCTGATGAATAAAATCAAATAGATACACTATAGCATGCATTCACAGTCACTAATGACAGCTAGTTTTTACTCCTATATTATGTTTTATTATCCTCAAGGAACTTTGTTCCATATTCACTGTTTATGATTACTTCAAGCCATAAATTTCTTTTTTTACTTTCTTCTCTAATAAACTAACGAACATTTTTCATGTAGAAAAGAGCAAATAAAAGTCATAAAATAGTAATTTCCCAACATATTGGTACTAAAACTGATTATTTCTGCTTTCCTCCCTTCCCTTCAGCAACAATGAGAAAAGTGTTACTTATTAAAACTCAAATACTTCCATCTGCACACCGATTTTTCCCTTTGACATTAGTTTAGGAAGCATTCACTGGCATTTTCTTCTGCTTTACCAAAACCCAAAATATTTTTAATGTCATATTCAAAACATTTCTAAGTTTCAAATGTAATAATAAAGTAGAATTTAAAAAGTTTTAATTTCCAGTATAACATCTAATTCAATCTCTAAAATCCAAGTAGAAAACTTATATATACATTAATTCCTAGCACAATGCTGTCAAAATGGGCTTTACTTGCTTTTTTAGAACTGTGGAATTTTAATAATGGAAAGATTAGACCATTTAGTAAAAAATTCTTATTTAGAGATGGAAAATTGTTCTTAATTATTGTATAGAAGCAGATTTATGCTTACAAACCAACTGTTCTACGATTTTATTCTCTTTATTTTCACCCCATTGTGAAATTTAAAACTGCACTAACCAGCTTAAAAGTAAGTTATCATTTGAGCAGCCTACATAGCATTTAAGAACACAGTATTTGAAAGCAGACATCCCTGAAATTAAACTGCAGGTCATCTTACAAGAATGAGATTCTGCACAATTTGCTCTACATTACCAAGTTATTTTTTGTTTGTTTGTTTTGTTTTTTTGATGGAGCCTTGCTCTATTGCCCAGAGTGGAGTGCGGTGATGTGATCTCAGTTCATTGCGACCTCTGCCTCCTGGGTTCAAGCAATTTTCCTGCCTCAGCCTCCTGAGTAGCTGGGATTACAGACACACACCACCAAGCCCGGCTAATTTTTGTATTTTTAGTGGAGATGGGTTTTCACTATGTTGATCAGGCTGATCTCCAACTCCTGACCTCGTGACTCACCCGCCTCAGCTTCCCAAAGTGCTGGAATTACAGGTGTGAGACACTGTGCCTGGCCTGCATTGCCAAGTCTTATAATGCTTGTAATATATTGTCTAACTTATATGCCGATTGTGAATATCAAAGTAAGAATATATATAAAAACTTGCTTATTGCATTGCCATAGGTAATACCAAACAAATGGCAACTATTTCTATAATTATTATCATAAAATATTCTGCTATATTTAACCAGTTATTTACCAAATACTCTTATCCAGCAGCTTTATTACTTTCTCTCATATACTATTTATACTACCAATTTTCCATTATTTTGTAATGTGTTGATTTGTAAAACCTACTAAATGCCAATCACTCAGCAAACTAAAAGGAATTCAAACATGAAAAATAAAATCATGAATGTGGAATCATTTGGGCAAAGGATTATCATTTTGATCTCTGTATCATTTAGCACTCTCCCTAGCATTTATGATATTTACCTTTTGGACCATATTTACTCCTGTCTTCTAGGGGTGTAGACAACACCTATTCTGTCATTTTAGAGACCATCTCCTCTATGCAAATGTCTTTCCTTTTTCTAATTGATACAGATTCCTTTGTTACCCAAATTTTTAATTATTATTATTATTATTTGAGATGGAGTCTCGCTCAGTTACTTAGGGTGGAGTGCAATAGCACAATCTTGGCTCACTGCAACCTCTGCCTCCTGGGTTCAAGCGACTCTCCTGCCTCAGCCTCCCAAGTATCTGGGAATAAAGGCGTCTGCCACCATGCTGGCTAATTTTTTGTATTTTTAGTAGAGACTGGATTTCACCATGTTAGGCTGGTCTCGAACTCCTGAGCTCGTGATCCACTGGCCTTGGCCTCCCAAATTGCTGGGACTACAGGTGTGAGCCACTGCACCTGGCTAATTTTTAAGAAAATATAAATTTAGTTATGAATTGCTACATAACAAAATTTCCACAAACTCAGTGGCTTATATCAAGTCACATTAGTTATTTTAATTTCTGAGGGTCAGGAATGTCATCATGAATAGCTTGGTACTCTGCTTCAGGATCTCTGACATATCTGCAATCAAGGTGTCAACAAGGGCTGGGGGTTTATCAAAGAACTTGTGAAGGATCAGCTTCCAACCTCACATGGTTGTTGGTAAGTGTCAGTCACTTATAATATGCTGGTGTGAGAGACTCATTTTGTGTTGTCTATCAACCAGGGGATCCTCTCACTTCCTAGTTGGCTATTGGACAGGAGCAGTGCTCAATTCCATATCATACAAGCTTCTCCTTGATGGTCATTTGCTCCCTGCAAATGTTAGAAAAAAAATAAAAACTAAACTAAGGTTATGAGCAAGAAGGAAGTTGCAATGTTATATAGTGTGCTAATGGAAATAACCATGACATCACCTTTGCATATTCTATTGATTAGATTAAGTAACAGCTCCTGTCTATACTCAAAGAGAAGAGATTATATAATAACATAAATGTCAAGACTTGGGGATAGTGGGGGATGAATGGAGGATGCATTTTAGTAAAATCAACCACACATACTGGTGTGCATTCATTTAATATTTTATAATATTGTTGGTTGAACAAACTTGAATGTAAGCAATTGGAAGTTATACATTTTTGTATATCTCGTGACTCAAAAATGATTCTCTTAAAGTTGAATGGCTAATATGTGCTATTTTAGATTGGTAGTTTTTAGATCTAGTTTGCTTACGGGGAAAAACTTGGTAGAATACATTGTAGATTTTCCATAGTGTTGTAATAATATGCTGATGTTATAACATTAATGAATAATCAACCAGGTCAGTTTAGTGGAAACTTTAGGGCCATTTGGGGATAAATTTACCAGACCAAGCATCCTACTTCAAAAGAATATATAGCATGTTATTTACCACAACTCCCACTCACTTCATGTGACTTGGAAGCCTTAGCCTTCTTTTTTGCTATTACAGGTAATCATTTTATTATTTCAGATTTGTGACATCTGCTATGCCACTGGGTTCTATTGATTGCAATATGAAAATTTCAACCTGCATGAAGTAAGAACATTGATAGAATTTGAGAGCTAGCTATCCCTCTTAATATTACTTGTGGAAGCTCTGGACAGACTGCTGTTTGACCTTCTTAAATGAGCAGCTTGCTTCAAACACCCACAACCAATGTACATACATGATCACTTGGCTGTCAACACTCATAACCATCTGTTATGATGGCAACATGCCTGCTCTCAAATGATATTCCAGTTTAGGCTGCAGGTGCCAACTAAGTATATTGGCAGCCTGAATTTGGAAAATGCTTTCTCTTGTGCGAAAAGGAAGCAATGCCATGTTAACACCCACATGACTTCTTACCACAACACCACCTGTTCATTATTTTTTATTCCAAAAATACCCATGAAAAAGCCAATAGTGTGTCATTGGGGAAACAACACTAGGCACCAATGGGATATTTCAAAGTACAACATGCTGTTCTGTTTTTAAAAAGTGATCTTATTCTTGAAACAGCACAAATATGTGGGTGTGAAATAGTATAGCAGAGATCATTTTAAGGAAAATGATTCTAAGACTATACAGTATTCAACATAACAATATCATACTATTTAATATTTTAGTATGTTTGTTATTGTCCATGTTGGTGGGAAATAGCTGGCTGCTCATGCATATAAAATCACAAGAATTACGTAAATTTCCTTGCTTATATGCAGAGGTCTTAGATGCTTTGTGTGAATTCACATCTGCATGCATTTCTTTGTGGCAGAATTCCAAAAGTGAAATAAAGAATAGGAAAGAAGCTGCTGAAATCACTTAAGCTATACTTAAGTTAATATAGCTTAAGTTAGTTTGCTTTCTGAAGAAGAGTACATATGTAAAGTTCTCCCCAAAATTTTATTCAATTACATCCTCTTCCTACAACACATTTGAAGCAAATAATACAAAGCTCCTATTAGTATCTGAAATGTGTTAAGTACCAGGTGTTAGCAAAGCTGAAGAAACAAACACTAGACTCTATAGCTATTTTATATCTTCTCTACAAAAATGGTCCAGTTTACCTTTGTCTGCAGCTTATGACATTGATTACATTTCATGTAATGTATTATCTTTCATCAAATGACAATTACTGCACCACCACTAAATAAAAAATGTGCCTAATCCTCTAATTTGTTTCTCCTCCTGCACAAGATAAAACTCTCCAGTTGTGCTCATTCCACCTTTACAGGAGCTGCTGTTCACGAATCACTCCCTCCTGCTCTTGTATATTCAGTCTTGTTTTCTCAGTCTCCTAGCTTGTAGGCATGTAATAATATTTCTCTTCATAAAGGAACACAAGCTGTGCTAACACTTTATCCAGTTTCTGCCCTTGACATATGACCTTCCTAAAAGTCTTGTGTTTCATAATGTCTCCACTTTGCCACCTTGCTTCCTCTGAATCAATTCCAAACTAAATATGACACTTAAACAAAACTGTTACTTAATTTATCTTAAACAAAACTATGCTTATTATTATTTTCTTGCCTTCAGACTTCCTACATCTAATTTATATTTTGTCTTCTCATCATACTTAATCTCCCGTAGCATTCTTCAGAATTGATAACTCCTACTTTTAAAAAATACTTTCTCATATTCTCATTGTTCAACACCCACTTATGAGTGAGAACATGCTGTGTTTGTTTTTCTGTTCTTGTGTCAGTTTGCTGAGAATGATGGTTTCCACACAGGGAGGGGAACACCATACAATGGGGCTTGTCGGGGGGTGGGGGCAAAGGGACGGATAGCAGGGTTTGGGAGGAATGGGGGCGGATAGCATTAGGAGAAATACCTAATATAGATGACAGGGGAGGATGGATGCAGCAAACCGCCATGGCATTGTATATCTATGTAAGAAACCTGCACATTCTGCACATGTACCCCAGAACTTAAACCATAATAGAAAATAAAAAATACTTCCTCTTCACATTCTCCTTAGCTACTTCCTTATTTTTCACTCCCACTAAAACTATAGGCTTCGCCCCCTAACTCTGCCACTCCTTTTCAGGCTACTGTGCTGGCCCCTTTTACTCTAGCTGTCTTGTAAATTGTTGAAGTTCCTCAGAAATCAGGACTGGGTATTCTTTTTTACTAAAGAAAACTCAGTCAGAACATTTCCATGGATCCTAGTATAAACTAGAAGCTAATTACCTGATTTATATCTCTATATATTTTCCATGATGTTCTCCAAGTTCCACATAAATGTAATTATTTGAGAGTGTCATTTTCATGTGGATGCCTATTTTTCTGAGAGATCTATGCCCTTCTCCTAATTCTCATGAAGAAGGTTTGGGGACAGCCACTACCTGGAATGTATTTGTCTTCATTCTTCAGCTTGCTAAATCATACACATTTTAAGTTCCCAGCTTTCTATTCCTCCATTCAAAAAATATAATTTGATTATTTACTTTTATTTCAATATTCTTTGTACTTCTCCCACAGGATATATTACCTTTAGTGTCCTAAGAGATTTTTGCCTTTCAACGTACCCAAGTTCAGCACATGTCATGGTACATAGTAGAGATTCTCTCTCTTTCTCTCTCTCTCTCTCTCTCTCTTTCTCTGAGATAGAGTGTATATATACATTTTGAACAAGTTTACATATTTTCACTCCAAACTCAGTTCGGGTGCCCAAATAGAGAAAAAATAAGAGAAAAATATCTTTCCATGTAGGAAAAATTATACCAGTGAAGCAAAATGAATTGTGCTTCTTATCAAATTATTGCAATGTAAAAACTTAAAATCTTTATCTCTGCTATTTCAGAGTTATTTACTTGATAACTTAGCAGCATAAGTAATTTTGTATATTCTCTTTTTTACATTGTCACATTCAGACTTTTATATGTATTATCTTCAGTGTTAATATATTTTAAAATGTTTCATTGACACTCATATTATGATTTTAAGAGAGAAGCACATTTTAGGAATCAATTTCAACTTACACAAAATAGCCTTCTCACACAATTGGCTGTTATTCTGAAAACTAAAAGAGCTAGTTACTTACTTTAAAATTGTAGAATTTGGCAAAGAAGATAGAATTATTTGATATATAATTACTTACTTTAAAGTTGTAGAATTTGGCAAAGAAGAAAGAATTATTTGATTCATTTTTAAAACATGTAAACAAGAGTGTTATCCTCTGCTTGATTTAAAATAGATGAGTTTTTCATAAAAATATTTAAGTGACTGTTCTCATGAAATCACTGAAGTAAAATTTCACCTTAATTATGAGAAACTCTATAGTCCAAGCTGGTAGAACAAAAATATTTAAGATTAATACTTGAAACCTCAGCTTCTATTTGAAAGGTAAGTTCAGAAGATAAATATGTTTTCTTAAAAAATATAAAATATAGTAATCTCTGATAGTAGTTTGTATTCCTGTGGAATTGGTGGTGATATTACTATCAGAGATTACTACAAACAACTCTATGCACATAATCCACTAAATCTAGAAGAAATTCATACATTTCTGGACACTTACACCCTCCCAAGACTAAATCAGGAAGAAGTTGAATCCCTGAATAGATCAATAACAAGTTCTGAAGTTGAGGCAGCAATTAATAGCCTACCAACCAAAAGAAGTCCAGGTCCAGAGGGGTTCACAGCCGAATTCTACTAGACATACAAAGAGGAGCTGGTACCATTCCTTCTGAAATTATTCTAAACAATACAAAAAGAGGGTATCCTCCCTAACTTATTTTACAAGACCAACATCATCCTGATACCAAAGCCAGGCAGCGATACAACTAAAAAAGATAATTTCATGCCAATATCCATGAAGAACATCCATGCAAAAGTCTTCAGTAAAATATTGGCAAACAGAATGCAACAGCACATCAAAAAGCTTATCCATCACGATCAAATAGGCTTTCTCCTGGGGATGCAAGGCTGGTTCAACATATGCAAGTCTATAAACATAATCCATCACGTGAACAGAACCAAAGACAAAAATTACATGATTATCTCAATAGATGCAGAAATGGCCTTCGACAAAATTCAACAGCACTTTATGCTAAAAACTCTTACTAAACTAGGTATCGATGGAACGTATTTCAAAATAATAAAAGCTATTTATGGCAAACCCACAGCAAATATCATACTGAATGGGCAAAAACTGCAAGCATTCCCTTTGAAAACTGGCAATAGACAAGGGTGCCCTCTCTCACCATTCCTCTTCAACATAGTATTGGACTTTATAGTCACAGCAATCAGGCAAGAAAAGAAATAAAGGGTATTCAATAGGAAAAGAGGAAGTCAAATTGTCTCTATTTGCAGACAACATGATTGTACATTTAGAAGACCCCATCATCTCAGCCCAAAATCTCCTTCAGATGATAAGGAACTTCAGCAAAATCTCAGGATACAAAATCAATGTGCAAAATCACAAGCATTCCTATACACCAATAACAGACTAACAGAGAGCCAAATCAAGAGCAAACTCCAATTCACAATTGCTACAAAGACAATAAAATACCTATGAATACAACTAAGAAAGGACGTGAAGGACCTCTTCAAGGGAAACTACAAGCCACTGCTCAAGGGAAATAACATAGGACATAAACAGATGGAGAAACTTTCCATGCCCAGGGTTAGGAAGAATCAATATCATGAAAATGGCCATACTGCCCAAAGTAATTTATAGAGTCATTGCTATTCCCATCAAACTACCATTGACCTTCTTCACAGAACTGGAACCTTAAACTTCATATGGAACCAAAAAAGAGCCTGCATAGCCAAGACAACCCTAAGTAAAAAGAATAAAGCTGGAGGCATCACACAACCTGACTTCAAACTATACTGCAATGCTACAGTAGTCAAAGCAGCATGGTACTGGTACCAAAACAGATATAGACCAATGGAACAGAACAGAGGCCTCAGAAGTAATGCCACACATCTACAACCATCTGATCTTTGACAAACTGGACAAAAGCAATGGAGAACTGATTCTCTATTTAATAAATAGGGATCCAGTTTCAGCTTTCTGTACATGGCTAGCCAGTTTTCCCTACACCATTTATTAAACTGGCTAGTGATATGCAGAAAGCTGAAACTGGACCATTTCATTACACCTTATACATAAATTGACTCCAAATGGATTAAGGATTTAAACCTAAGACCTAACACCATAAAAACCCTAGAAGAAAACTGAGGCAATACCATTTAGGACATAGGCATAGGCAAGGACTTCATGACTAAAACACCAAAAGCAATGGCAAGAAGCCAAAATAGACAAATGGGATCTAATTAAACTTAAGAGCTTCTGCACAGCAAAAGAAAAAAATCATTAAAGTGAACCAGGCATGGGAAAACATTTTGCAAGTTACCCATCTGATAAAGGGCTAATATCCAGAATCTACAAAGAAATAAAACAAATATACAAGAAAAAAAACAACCTCATCAAAAAGTGAGCCAAAGATATGAACAGACACATTTATGTGGCCAACAAACATATGAAAAAATGCTCATCATCAATGGTCACTAGATGAATGCAAATCAAAACAACATTGAGATAGCATCTCAGGCCAGTTAGAATGGCAATCATTAGAAAATCTGGAGACAACAGATGCTGGAGAGGATGTGGAGAAATAGGAATGCTTTTACACTGTTGGTGGGAGTGTAAATTAATTCAACTGTTGTGGAAGACAGTGTGGTGATTCCTTAGGGATCTAGAACTAGAAATACTTTTTGACCCAACAATCTGACTATTGGGTATATACCCAAAGGATTATAAATCATTCTATTATAAAGACACATGCACACATATGTTCATGGCAGCACTGTTTACAATAGCAAAGACTTGGACCTAACTCAAATGCCCATCAAGGATAGAATGGTTAAAGAATATGTGGCACATATACACGATGGAATACTATGCAGCCATTAAAAGGATGAGTTCATGTGCTTTGCAGGGACATGGATACAGCTGGAAACCATCATTCACAGCAAACTGACACAAGAACAGAAAGCCAAACACCACATGTTCTCACTCATAAGTGGGTGTTGAATAATGAGAACACATGGACACAGGGAGGGGACCATCACAAACTGGTGTCTATTGGTGGGTGGGGGATTAGGGGAGTGATAGCAGTGGGTGGGGAGATTGGGGAGGGATAACACTAAGAGAAATATCTAATGTAGGTAACAGGGGGATGGAGGCAGCAAACCACAATGGCATGTGCATACCTATGTAACAATCCTTCAATATCTGCACATGTACCCCAGAACTTAAAGTAAAATAAAAAAATCCCCAAAACATATAAAATAGAGAATAAAAAACTTTGCTGTATTTCTTAAGTTTTTAGGATAGTATAGGAAGAAATTGTTTCTATGATATTTTCATCAAATTGTGTTTTTTGTTACTCTTGGGACATTCAGAGTATTAAAGATGACAAAGTTCTGGCCAAGGAGTTAGAAAACTTAGCTATTGAAATTGACTTTGATTCTAACCAGCCAGAGTTTCAGCCAATCTACGTAAAAACCTGGTATCTTAACATCTTCATCTGTAAAATGAAACTTGATGAAACTAATGATTATTGACACCATTGACACATAAAATTCCTTACTGAATGAAAACCTAAACTCGCAGATCCAACAAGCTAAATAAATTCTAAGATAGCAAAAAAAAAAAAACCTAAATTATACTGACTGAAAATATGTCAGTGGTTGTCTAGAAGGTGGGGTGGCTGAAAGATGACTTTAGACAGAGCAGGAGGGAATTTTTGAATCTACAAACATGTTCTAAAACTTCATATGGGTAATATTCATACAAGTGAATATACGTGTCAAAACATTTAATTGATAGCTGGAAATAAACATATATTATTATAGATGTATTACACCTCAATAAAGTTAATTTAAAAAGGTGTGTGTGTGAACTAGTAGTATGATTCAACACCAAGAATTTCGTGAATATGCCTTCTTCATAGCTACAGCTATATTGTTTAGGTTATTTAAGATGTTTCTCTGTCTCTTATACTTTAAATGTATACATATACCATAAAATTATCACATATGTGGTCATTGTCTTAGAAATCAAAATTGACAGTTGTTCAATTTTCACATGCTAAACAAGTTAGCAGGAATTGAGTTTATTGCCCCAGAGTTTTTACTTTGTTGGTTTAACACTTTTCTCAAAATTAACTAATTCTGTGATACTTTACTATTTATTTGTAATCAAATGGAAGTTAGTCATTTAACATAAGCCTACAAAATATGGGAAAATAAATAAATTAACTTGTGGACCTTGATCAGAGAATGCATTGCTTAATTAAAGACACCCTTTTAGAAATATTGTATGCTAAATGTGGCTTTATGAGATTGAGACAAATAAAATTGCCCTAAGACTTGATTTCTTCAAAACCTACATGCATAAGAACACAATGTAAGTTTTATTAAACTTGGTGTGTTCTCTGTAGTCAATTATAAACTAACATGTTTAGATATCATTAGGAAATGATGACAAGACAGACAAGATGTGAAATCAGACTTCTGAAGAAAAAATTAAACTGGGAATTTAATAATCCATTCAAAAATATAACAATCAAATTATTGGGTGCATGTAAAAAGTATTTTAAAATACAACAAAAATTTGGCAACTTATTTCATATAATGTATTGCTATTAAATTTTATAATTAATGATTAAAATGTATAAAACATTTTTTATTAAATTAAAAAAAAATAGATGTCTCTTGCTTGGGAGTCCATTCACTCTTGACATTTAATCTGAGATTGTTTGATTAGTGGTTTACATTCAGTACGGTTTCTAGTTCAAAGTATAAGCAGGATATTCCCTCATGTTCTCTTCCAGATCATATATTGTGTGAATCTATGATTTTCCTTCTGTGTTACACTGTAGCACAATGACAGGTATATCAAAGTTCCTAGGTACAACACTGACTTTTTACATAAAAATACAGGGACATAGATTAACCTGCCAAGGTCACATGGCAAGCTTGTGACACAGCCAGGATTAAAACTCCCAGAGTTCCTGACCAGTTATAGCAGTTTCACTGTAGCGTTCTTGTAAAGCTATTATTTGGATCTGTGTAATTTATGTTCAAGTTCACATGCCTAGAATCAGTGTGACCTAGGTCTACTTTAAATCTTAAGTGAAGAGTATGTAGTAAGATTTTTAAAAAAGATGAGATTTGATGCTTTTAACTGAATAAAACCCACTAAAACATTGAATCATGAAATAAAACTGATTTGAAAATTCAGATATATCCTTTATAATATGCTATGTGAAGATTTGGAGATTATGATAGTGTGACATAAAAAAAACTAAACTTATTTTAGATAAATAGGTAGTTGCACATGGTTTAGGTTGCACAAATACAAAAACTTAATAGAATATGTATTTGTCAGCTATTGAAACATGTATATCACATATAGGCAGTATCAATTTAGCCCAATAATGGAATGATTTGCATCCGAAATATATGCCATTTCACAGGAAAGAGATACTTCCAATATGAAAGTAGATTAATTGGATTTTGCCATCAGTATTAAGAATAAACAAGTAAGTTTGAATTTTTTAGGACTATAGAGAAATCAGAACATTATTCTATTATAATTATCCAGCTAGGAATAGTGAGGACAAAGAATTTGCAATAAAAGCACTAAGGAGCTTAGACTTAGGTGTGACGTATCAGACATGGAATAGGGTGTTATTGTGACTAACAAAATGAGAATGTGGAAGGAAAAAAATGACCAAACAATGATATAAAGGTTTGTGGCTTGTATACCCTGGAAAATTGTGGCATGATGAGCCACATCATCTTATTGGGAAATGAAGGGTATTAGAAAAAGGAGGGACAAATTCATTTAAAGGAGAAGTGAGGCCGTTAGTTTTCAACATTTGAATCATAGTCTAGCAGGATATTTACATTGTTTTTTTTTTGGCAGACAACTTGAGATATGAATTTAGCTGTTTACAATAGATGTTGGAGATGAAACAGGAGTCTTATCAAGATTTTAAATAAATCTTGTAGTAACAGATGATAATTTTTAAATAAATTCTGTAGCCAAAGATGATGTAAGTAAGGTGTATAATAACATGGAGATAGAGAAGTCTAAGAATGAATTAGGCTTTTCTGAAGAATTTCTGCCAGTAATCTGGTACTTGAAAAGGTTATAGACAGACACTGATGCTCTGGTGAACTGCAGACAAGCCAATTTCTGCCTGAATTAATTCAAGTCAAATAATGCTGTGGCCACTGTATTTGGTCAGTCATGGAGAAGACCCCAAGACATCTTAATTGCTAAACACCAGAAACAAAGTCAATCCTTTATGTCAGTTAAAGAATGAGACAGGAGAGGATGAGGAAGGAGGTGTTGGTGGTGGGGGGGGGGAGAAAGAGAGAATAATGGGGGAAGAATATAAGAATGTAAGATGATCAAGGAAGTCCTGTATCTTAATTGTGCTGGTGGTCACATAAATTAACATATGGAGTACAGTTGCATAAATCAATACATGGAATACAATTGCAAACACACACATACACATATAGGTTAAGTTTAAAAAGGTAAAACCTGTATAAGATTTGTAGTCTTGTTAAAAGTAAAATACCAATGTCAATTTTCTGGTTTGATATTGTGCTACAGTTATATATGATCTCACAACTTTGGGGCAGCTGAGTGAAGGTTACATAAAATTCTTTATACAGTTTTTGAAACTTTTAGTAAATCCATAACTTTTTTTCAAATGAAATTTATTTAAAATGGAAGAGATGAGTTTCCACATTGAGAGGGTCCACTGTGCATACAATTCCATGGATAGCCCAAAGATAAATCATTCTAAAATTTGAGATTCTCAGGATAAAGACGTAATTCTTAAAGATATCTCAATTAAAAAATAACAGAACAATAGGAATAAATTATAGGAAAGTATTAGTCTTCTCAACATCAAAAACAAAGCCAAATCACCAATATTGCGATATCTTTACTAGTTACTGGAAAATTAATTGTAACTTCTATTTTGTAGCCAGCACACTATCATAAAGGTGTGCAAGTAGAATAAAACTATTTGGAAAAATGTAGAGTTCAAAATTGTCCTTTTTACTATTTTTCTCGAGAAATAAATGAACTATGTTCTTTACCAGTTAAGTCAGTAAACAACTACAAAAACACAGGGTTCTAGAAAAAAGTAAATCCTATTTAGGATATAAGAAAGGCAAAATTCCTACAGTGACAAAAAGGCAAATAACATCAACTGTGCAATTTTCCTAGAGTCACAAGTCCAGGTTGAAATAAGAGGATAGAAACCTCTAGAACAAAAATGAAAAGAGAGAAGAAAACATTCTCAAAAGGACAGAAAAATTACATAATGGGTTGTCTGGTACGTTTGATTATTTAAAAAATTGGTTTGAGAAGGGTTTTACTAATTTGTTGGAGGTTATCCTAGAGGATTTGTAGAAAAATTACATTGTCTTAAAAAAAAAGCCAAACAAATCTAAAAAGTAAGAAGAATGCAAGTAATGCTTGGAAAAATTGTAAAGTTTGCAGGAAAACAAATGAGACTAACGATAACTATTTATTTATCACTTAATAATACTTCCATAGTCATAAGAGGTTTCAAACTATAATGTAGTTTTACTACACATGAAAGAAATATAATTATGTAGGGAGGAAAAATTGAGAAAGAGTGGGAGTATAAGAGAGTTAAATTGTCATCATCTCTCATAGAAAATCAGTAGATAATAAGTGTAAGTAAAGAGTCAACAGTACACGGAGCCTGCTATCCAGAAAATAATGATAAATATTAAAAGAAATAAATAAACACATTGAAAATGGACTCAGGAGAGTATGAAGTAGCTAAGGAAATTATGAGCAGAAGACAGTATTTTTTGTTGTTTATTAATTTTGAGCTTTTCAGTACCATTTTATTTTATATTATGTGCACTTAATATTTTTATAATGATATTTTTAAAGAAACCAGCATTTTAACTAACAGAGGCCCTCCTGTAGTTTGAATGTCTCCCTCCAAAAGTATGTGTCGCAAACTCAATCATTAAGGCAATAGTGCTTGGTGGTTGGGCCTAGTGAGAGGCCACCAGACCCTGAAGACTTTGCCCTTACATACAGATTAATGTTATTATCATTTGATGTGGGTTTCTTATAAAAGGCTGAATTTCAATTTGGACTCTTTTTGTTTGTTTGTTTGATACAAGAGTCTCACTCTGTCACCCAGACTGGAGCGTGCTGGAGTGACCTCAGCTCACTGCAACCTCCACTTCCCAGGTCCAAATGATTCTTGTGCTCTTCCAACAGCTTTGAATAATTTAAGTCAATTATTTCTCACATTAAACCACTATATATCCATTATTTAGATTCAGAAAATGAAGTTTATAGAAGTTCTACAACTTGACTAAGGTCACAGAGCTATTGGGTGTCAAAGTCAAGATTCAAATCTTTTTATAGTCTCAGAATTTGCGATTGTAGTAAGTTCAGTTTAATTAATTTTGCCTGAAAAGTTGTTACATAATTAAAGAATGTGAAAATCAGTTACATAATTAAAGAATGTGAAAAGCCTGCAGTTTTATTCACACTCTTTATATCTATATCTACGTGTATTTATATGTCTAAATCTATGCCTATACCATCTATATCTATTTCCAAGTCTACCTATATTGATTATCACTATCTATATGTATAGGTAGAGATAGGTGATGAAGGTTTATTTTTTGTATAAAAATAAAATATCTTTTACCATTTAATGTGGGGATATTTACGAAATATTTAAAATTTAAAGAAAAAAGTAGTATGCTATGCTGGAAGCTCTTTGAAAAATAAGACAGGAAAAGAATGAATATATTTCTAGAAGTGCAATAATTCTTCGTTTTTTTTAAGCCACACATCAAAGTAGGCCTCATTTCAGGACATAATTAACATTAATCCAAATTTTAGACAAACTGACAAATTTTACTTTAATTGACATTTTAACAGTGAAATTTTACTGGAAAGTGCTGGCAAGCTCATAGCCAAACAACTTTCACTATAACGAAGTGGTTCTGGAAATATGATGTGAATTTATTACAGTCTTCAGCATTTACTCAAAGAGATATACTGAACAATGAAACAAAAAGAATTAAGACCATCCATCACCTTCTCACAAAAGGACCTAAGCTCTTATGTCCATTAATACTGTTATATTCTGCCACTAGTCAATGAGAAAGTGTCCCTGAAAAATTCTTGCAAAAGTGTTACGTTATAAATATGTCTAGAGCAAAGGTATTGCCTAATTCTGGATGAACTTGATCCAATACTACTTTACTTTATACTGAAAAAAATCAACATTACCGTTATTGCTATCTAGCCATTGAACTGCTTTATCTCTGTGAGTTGAAGAAAGAATTAATGATGTATGTTTTATATCACATCATTCATACATATGTGTATGCACATAAAGAAGTGGAGCTTCTTGAATCTTCTAGGCTCTGAAATAATAATTACACTAATTTTTCACATCGTGTTGGAATAATAGGTTGAGGCATGTGTCAGGTATGCCTTGGTGAGAAGTACTTTTACACCTGGTATATGCATGTACCATGCAAATTGATTACCTTCAGGTGTAATTGTTTGCATGACCAAATACTATCTGATACTGTCTTTTTAATCCTATGGACAGGCAAAAAAACTAGCCAAAATAAACAAACATCTGGGCAATTTCCTATACAATGCCTTAAAATTATCAGTTCAATGATTCTGAATCCCAAGGCATGGCAGTGAACATTTCATAAAATTGTTTGGGTTTTTTACAATAAGGTTTTCAACAACCCTATGGGAATGGAGGCAGTGTCCAGTTCATCATCTTGATTAACTCAGCTAATTCTATATTATAAGGTTCGTCACTTGCAAAATCCTCTGTTATATATCAATACCTGTATTAAACTTCTCTCTTTAGGGTTACAAGCAATGAAACCCAACAAAAAATATGCACTCAACACTAGGGCATCTAGATATATAACGCAAATATTATTAAGCTAAAGAGAGATATAGGCCTCAGTAAAATAGTAGCTGGAGACTTCAATCCTACACTTTTAGCACTGGACAGATCTTCCAGACAAAAAATCAAGAAACATCAGACTTAATCTACACAACAGACCAAATGGATCTAAGAGATATATACAGAACATTTAATGAAACAGCTGCAGAATACATATTCTTTTCCTCAGCACGTGATAATTCTCAAGGACAGATCACATATTCTTTCACAAAACAAGTCATTCTGACTGGTATGAGATGGTACCTCATTGTGGTTTTGATTTGCATTTCTCTTTTGATCAGTGATATTGAGCTTCTTTTCATATGATTATTGGTCCTATGTATGTCTTCTTTTGAATAGTGTCTGTTCATGCCCTTTGCTTACTTTTTAAGTGAGAGCTGTTTGCTTTCAAAAAAAAAATTGTTTAGGTGCCTTATAGATACTGGATATTAGACCTTTGTCAGATGCATAGTCTGCAAAAATTTTCTCCCATTGTGTAGGTTGTCTATTTGCTCTTTTGATAGTTTCTTTTGCTGTGCAGGAGCTCTTTAATTAGATCCCATTCACCAGTTTTTGCTTTTGTTGTAGTGGCTTTTGGTGTCTTCAACATGAAATCTTTGGCATTCCTGTGCTAAGAATATTGCCTAGGTTGTCTTATAGGGTTTGTATAGTTTTTGGTTTTACATTTAAGTCTTTAATTCATCTATTCTGATGGATTCTATTGAAATAGAACAGAATAGAGAGCCCAGAAATAAGGTTGCACACCTATAAAAACCTGATAAAGCTGACAAATACAAGCATTGGGAATAGAACTCACTATTCAATAAATGATGTGAGGTAACTGGCTAGCCATATGCAGAAAATTGAATCTGGATCCCTTCCTTACATCATATACAAAAATCAACTGAATATGTATTAAAGACTTAAATGTAAACCGCAAAACTATACAAACCCTGAAAGACAATCCAGGAAATACCATTATTGGCATAGGAATGGACAATGGACAAAGATTTCATCATTAAGGTACCAAAACCATTTCAACTAAAGCAAAACTGATGAATGGGATCTAATTAAACTAAAGAGATTCTGTATAGCAAAAGAAATTATCAACAGAATAAACAGACAACCTACACAATGGGAGAAAAATTTTGCAAACTATGCAACTGACAAAGTTCTAATATTTACATCTATAAGGAATGTAAACAAATGTACAAGAAAAAGCAAACAACTCCTTAAAAATTAGGCAGAGGGCATGAACAGACATTTTTCAAAATAAGACATACATGGGGCCAATAACCATATGAGGAAAAGCTCAATAATAATGATCAATAGAGAAATGCAAATCAAAACCAAAATGAGTTACCATCTCACACCAGTCAGAATAACTATGATTAAAATGTCAAAAAATAACAGGCACTGGCATGGCTGAGAGAAAAAGAAATGCTTATACACTGTTATGGGAATCTAAGTTAGTTCTACTATTGTGGAAAACAGTGTGGCAATTCCTCAGAGACCTAAAAACAGACCTACCATTCAACCCAGCAATCCCATTACTGGTATATACCCAAGGGAATGTAAGTTATTCTGTCATAAAAACACATGCACAGTATGTTCACTGTAGCCCTATTCACAATAGCAAAAACAAGGACTCAACCTAAATGCTCATTAACAGTAGACTGTATGAAGAAAATGTGAAACATCTACACCATGGAATACTATGCAGCCGTAAAAAAAGAACAAGGATGGAGCTGGAGGCCATTTTCCTGCAAAATAATGCAGAAACAGAGAAGCGAACATCTCATGTTCTCTCTTTTAAGTAGGAGATAATTGATGAGAACACAGGGACACATGGAAGGAACAACAGACACTGGGACCTATCAGAGGGTGAAAGGTGGGTGGAGAAAGAGGATCAGAAAAAGGTAATGATTGGCTACTAGATTTAGTACCTGAGTGATGAAATAGTCTGTACAACAAATCCCTGTTACATGAGTTTACCTATATAACAAATCTGTACACATACCCCTGTATTAAAATAAAAGTGAATAAAAGAAAAAGAAAATAAACAATTTCAAAGTACAAAAAAATTATGCTCACAAATGAAATAAAATTTAATTGATAAATTGTTGATAAAAATTATTAACTATGATAGAAATGTCATTTCAATTGTGTAGTGAGCAAAAAACAACTCTTTTCAAGAAACATCTATATAAAAATTTTGTTGTATTAAATTTTTATTAAAGAAGCATTTCTGTAACTTTTTATGTTCATTGCAATTGTGTTGAAATGTAAGTATTGAAAAGAATCACTAAATTTCACGTTACTCCATTGATTCTTAATTAAAAATGTATAGTTATGTTGAGTTATCTTCAAATCTTCAATTCTGTTGTCCTGTTGTTAGATATTCTTTTGAAATATTTGAACTAAATGTATAAACTGGTATGTCCAGAAAGAAGTAACTCAAAGTTAGATCAGGCTAAATATAAAATGCTGAAAGTACGATTCTGTCCTTATTCTTTATACTTCCTAAAAGTATGTGTTTTATAATAAATTATTTACAGACAAAGATGTTATAGGAGACTTTGTCAGTCTTAGCTATCTTTGCTTTCTTATTCAGTCATTTACTCTTTCATTAGCCAGAATTCTAGTACGTAAACTACATAAACAATACATCGCTAAAACTTCATTTGACATAGATTCTCATTTACTAACCTTTGCTTTGTCAAAAAAGACTAAAAAAGAAATTTAATAAAAAGACAAGAGTTGTCGAAATTTGGGAATTTTTTCAAACTCAATTTCAAACTCTATGAATTTATGCAAGACAAAATGCTTTGTATACAATCCCTTCTGGGTCATGGGTGTGGTTCAATGTTTCTTGAAAAAACAACTGTGACATATTAAATGATTCTACCAATATTTCCCTATTCCAAGAAAGAGTATGTCAAAGACGTTTAAATTAAAGACATCTTGGGTCTCAGATTCAGCCTTTCTCCCCTAATTATATGAATACATCTTTGAGTGGGCAACCTGCTTTTCTGCTCCTTAACTCATGAAAAGTCTTTCTCAGAGATGCTTGAAACAGGTAGTTGAGCACGTAGGTACAGATGATTCCTCAGTAGTGAGATAAAATTACAACACTCATAAATCAAATTTTCCCCAATCAAATTTAATGAAAGTGTTGGCATTGAGAATTGAGAATGTTTACTTTATAATTCAATGTAGGGACTTGAAAAAAAGGAATAGATTCACATATAATTTTCAAGTTTTTCTTTAATTAATTATTTTTAATATCAATGTGATATTAAATTTCCTGCAGCAATGACTGGAAGCTTGAAGACATGAATGTTCCTCATCATATTATCTTCCATAACCAGACAGATAAAGCTGAATGACATGGAATACACTAAACCAATTAATTAACTTTAAGTCTCAGCATACTTACCAGTTGTGGGATTTTTTTCTTAATAAAGTGTTTCCATTTTTATGTTTAGAACACTCTTAAGCATCTCAAAGTTGGTCTAGTGGTAAAAAATTTTCTTAGTGATGGTCAAGGAAAAATATAATTTCTCCTTAGCTTATGGGACTCTAGTAAGTATTTTCAATAATATAAGGAGCATAAATGAAAGAGCACATGCCTAAGTTTGAATACTAGCTCTAACACTTATGACTCTGGTAAGTAATGTAATCACCTAATTATTTTAAAATATATTATTTGTAAAAAGGATAATAAAATTCATCATAATAGATTGTTGTGAGAGTTCAATGAGTTAATATGTTTAAAAATTCTAGAAATGTTTAGCAATTTTGAGGTGTTGAAATCTTCTGCTACTATTACATGGGTGCCTAAGTCTTTTCATATGTTTGGAATTAATTGTTAGTATCATCCTAACAAGTATTAATTTTCCCAGTGTGTTACATGCAATGGCAATTGCATCTGTTTTTGGTGATAATTATCTTTTCTCTTTGGGAATTGTATGTATTTTAGTATCATCCTGATACTAAAATCTAGCAAAGACACAACAACAAAAAGAAACTATGGTCTAATGTTTCTAATGAACATAGACACAAAAATCTCCAGTAAAATACTAACAAATTGAATCCAGCAACATAGGTAAAGCCAATTCACTATAATTAACTAGGATTTGTTCCTGGGGTGCACGGTCGGTTCAATATACCCAATTCAATAAATGTGATTCACCACATAAACTGAATTAAAAACAAAAACCATATTGTTGGGGTTCAGGGGTTCAGGGGAGCTCTCATCCCCTGAAAGGATGATTCTCCAGGTTCTTGGTACCTCACTCTCTCAAGAATGAGAGAGGAGACCACGATGTAAAGTAAATACCAGACCCCAAAACAGTGTTTGCAGAAAGTGATTTATTTAGGTAGAGAAAGAGAAAAAGGAGAGGAAGAGAGAAAGCTTCTACAAGAAATAGAGTGTGTGGAAGGGGAACCCAGAAGGGAAATCCAGGAGAGAGAAAGACAGCTCCCACGAAGGGAGTGTTCGTGGAAAGGGGTCCAAACACTGAGTCTCAAAGCGGTGTGGAAGAAGGGGACTTTTAACCTGGGAGGAATTCCAACCTTCTCCAAAACTCCTGGCCAATAAAAAGTGTTCCCTTAAACTTCCACTGGAGTGATTGACTTTTGACCCTTTCCTGTGCCCGCAGAAGTTAAAACAGAAAACATTAAATCTACAGGATGTAGAGGCATGGGAGAGGCATGGCGCTGGAAGTTCTTGCCCTTAAAACTACGCCCCCTTGTGGACCTGGAAAGAAAACACATTCCCTCAATATGATCATCTCATTAGATGCAAAAAAGCATTTGACAAAATCCAACATCTATTCACAAGAAAAAAACTCAACACACTAGGCATCGAAGGAACATACTTAAAAATAATAGCAGTATGGGACAAATCAAAAGCCAACATACCAAATGGGCGAAAGCTGGAAGCATTCCCACTAAGAACTTGAACAGGACAAGAATGTCCACTCTTTCCACTCCTTTTCAATATAGTACTGAAAGTCCCAGACATAGCATTAGGCAAGAGAACGAAAGAAATAGTATCCAAATAGGAAACTAGAAGCCAAATTCTCTCTCTTTCGTAATGATATGTTTCTTTACCTAGCAAACCCTAAAGGCTCTGAGACATAACAATTTTAGTAAAATGTAGAGATACAGAATCAACATACAAAAATTTTGAGTAAGCTTCTGTAAACTAATAGCACTCAAACTGAGAGGCAAATCATGAACGTAATCCTGTTTAGGACAGCCACACACACACACACACACATGCACACACACACACACACACACCTCTACCTAGAAATATATCTAATTAAGGAGATGAAAGACATCTCTAAGGTGAATTACAGAATATTTCGGAAAGAAATCAGAGATGACACGAACTAATTGGAAAATGTAGCGTGCTCATAGATTAGAAGAATCAATATTGTTAAAATGGCCATACTGCCCAAAATAATCTACAGATTTAATGCTGTTTCTATCAGTGACAAATGTCATTGTTCACAGAATTAGAAAAACTATTTCAAAACTCATATGGAACCAAACATGAGTCCAAACTGCAAACGGGATCGTGCTACAAAAAGCCCTGGACCACATACACTTACAGCCAAAACAAAAAGAAGAAGGCTGGAGGCATAATATTACCGGATTTCAAACTATACCACAGAGTTACAGTGACAAAAACATCATGATACTGGTTAAAAAAAAAAACACATATACTCCAATGGATAAGACAGAAAACCCAGAAATAGAGCCCTACAACAATTACCAACTGATCTTTAACAAAATCGACAAAACAAGCAATGGGGAAACCCCCTATTCAATAGAGAGTTCTGGGAAAACTTGCTAATTATATGCAGAAAAATGAAACGGGACCCGTACTTCTCAGCATATACAAAAACTAAGTCAATAAGGATCAAAAACGTAAATGTAAGACATTAAACTATGAAAGTCCTAGGACAAAACCCAGGAAATACTAATCTGTATGTGGGCCTAGGCAAAGATCTTATTATTAAGTCCTCAAAAGCAATTGCACTCAAAATAAAAATTGATGAGTGGGATATAATTATACTAAAGAACTTCTGTACAGCAAAAGAAACTGTCAACACAGTAAACAGACATCCTATAGAATGGGAGAAAATATTTGTAAATCATACATTGGACAAAGGACTAATATCCAGAGTCTGTAAGGAATTTAAACAAATCGACAAGGAAAAGAAACAATCCCATTAAAGTGGGCAAAAGTTATGAACAGACATTTTTCAAAAGAAGATATATATACAAGCAGACAAAAAGATCTAGAAGGAGTCTATTATTTCATAATCCACAGAAAACTACTTGATATAAGTAAAACACTTTACATTCATAAGGAACATTTGTGAATTCTGCCATTAACTAACCAGAATGATTAGAGTTTCAGAAAGCATAGCTGTGTCTGATAGCAAAGGGTGTATTTAGACAGAATCTTCTTCATTAATTATGACTTGTTTTTCTTCCTTAATTTTCCCAGGGTATTACAACGGCAATTGCATCTGTTTTCCGTGATAATATCTTTTCTTTTTGGGAATTGTTTTTCTTAAATGTAATAAATTTACCTTTACTAGAGAAAACAAAAATGCTCAACATCACTAATCATCAGAGAAATGCAAATTAAAACCACAATGTGATACCATCTTATACCTGTCAGAATGGCTATTACTAGAACATCAAAAAGTAACAGATGCTAGTAAGGCTGAAGATAAAAGAGAGGACTTTTACACAATTGGTGACTATGTAAATTCATTAAACAACTTTTAAAAGCAGATTGGAGATTTCTCAGAGGACTGAAAATAGGACTATCATTCAACTGAGCAATCCCATTACTGTATATACACCCAAATGAAAATAAATTATTCTCCAAAACACAAATGCACTTGTACATTTTCCACAGCACTATTCACAATAGCAAAGATATGGAGCCAACTTAGGTGCTCATCAGCGATGGATTTGATAAAGAAAATATGGTACATATACACCGTGGAATACTACATAGCCATAAAGAAGAACAGAATCACTTCCTGTTCACAATGTGGATGCAGCTGGATGTATTGGAGGTCATTTTCCTATGTGAATTAATACAGAAACAGAAAACCAAATGTTTCATATTCTCACTTATAAGTGGGAGTTAAATTCTGGGTACACCAATGAAGATAAAGATGGAAACAATTAACACTGGACTCTTCAACAGAAGAGATGCAGAGTTCAGGGAAAGCGTTGAAAAATAAATAACTATAAATAACTACAGGGAGACTCATTAAATACATTATGCTAAATCTGTAGGTAATGTATTATATACTGTGACATTATTAAACGAGTTTATGAAGATTATGTTACAACATGGAAAATATTTTTATAATTCTGATTAGAGAGAGCACAATAAAGACAATTTTTAATATTAAAATAGTTAACTATTTTCTTAGCATACTTACCATCAGGTGGAATTGATGAAACAAAGATATATCCTATAATTTGAGAGCAAATAGAATATGAAAACAAATTCAAAATAATTCAAACAAATAAATATAAACATAAAATTTTCAGTTAAAGCAGCCTTATAATAAATTTTTTGTCATATAAATATTTCTGACATGAAAACACACATTAAAATTTATGAAACATGGCAATAAATGAGGGAAAACAATTCTTCTTACATACCCAGCAATACCATAATCTGTGATCTTGTTTGGTGGGATGATTTAAACAAAAATTCACTTAATCTCTATAGCTACATCTCTGTCTTTTACTTATTTCATAATAGACTAAGAATAACTTTGCTGTGTAAATCATAATTATGTGTATGTTAATACATTGCTATCTTAATGGAAAAAATATTCTGTAAGCATGAATGTGAACCTCATGGGTTTGCAGGCATAATTTGTACTGTAAAGTTAATAATTAGTTTAAATATTTAATGTCTTTGCTAACTAGAAATCCTTGAATTCTAAGTGAGGAAATAATCTCTAGGGCATTTTATTTCTCTAATCTGCCACGATTTTTTAAACCATACATCCTCTTCTGTTAGGAAGACATAATATGTCAAAAACCCCATTCAAACAACTGAGAATGACATTTTAGAGTGATCTTTGTCATTCTGTTTTGAATCGGGTTTTGACATATTATGGTTTGTTATCCTTCTCATAATAAATTGTGTGTATGTGTGCTGTTTTTTGCAGAAAGTTCTAATGTGTAATTCCTACCATTTATTTTGAGTTTAATTTTGTGACTTTAGAAGTTTTTTGAAATACATGCATATTAAGCCTAACATAAATAAATACCAACATGTGAATTGACTTCTAATTTTGCAGAAAATGAAAGGGTCTGTAAGTGAAATATATTTGGAAGAGTCATAGATAAAGCAATGAGTTACAAAACTGCCTAATTAGGAAGTGTCTAATAAGTATGCAAGTCAGGCAGGGCTGAAACTCAGCAACTATTTGGTCATTAGATTCACGACAATACTGTGTCTGAGAGCTAGAATCTCTCCAGTTTTGCAGGGCTGCCATGAAAGCAAATCAGCTCCCTCAGTTCCTTAATTCCCTCCTACAAAGGTTTTTGTACATGTACTGGTTTTTATCACACATATATTGCAAATGATTATTGATATATTACCTTCTATCTGTTGTTATATCTTCCCTAATTAAGTGACAGCAACTCCAAACTTTCTGAAATGCTTTAAGATACAGTGTAGTGCATTATTTTTTTTTATTATTATTTACCTTTGATAATGTTCTTTGGAGTGAGATGCCTCTAATATATTCAATAATAGCTCAAACTCATTGGGGAGTTTATTCTAAGACACAGTGAGAGGAGAGGAATAGCAGAGCATGGTTATAGGTGAGGGAATCTTTTCATGAGCCATTAAGAAGAGTTTTGAAGAGTCTTGCCACATCCTAAGCATTATTTTTCTTCAAAGGCAAGACGAGTCTTCACAGCAAACAAACACACAATGCCTTGGGGATAATTAAGATTTAATATGTGAGTACCCAGCCCTATCAAGCATCCTCTGCTCAAGTGTGTCATTGAAATTAGCAGAATCATCAAACTTCAAACCTGAGGGCCATTTAAGAGTGAGAGATTTAAATAAGAGTATTTAGATGAGGGAGCACCAGTGGGCATTGAGGCACTAAATCACTGAGACATGCGCATTATTCCAGGTTGGAAGGTAAGAGTTAGAGTTAAGTCTAGGTTGATGAGATAAAAATAACTGAGAAAAAAATAGATTGAATATTCATTTTGACTACAATTATTTAATTACATTTTATTCACAACATAAGTTCCTGTTTATTCATCTGAAAATTATCTGTACATTTGCAGATATTAGTTCTCCCTCTTATGTCTGCATTTACACCAGCACAATTAAACAAGTGTCCAGCACTCAATAAATAATAGCAGTATTACTAAACTATTATTTTTATATTGTTTCTGTAAACAGCTCTGAAGTTTCTTCATAATAAAACACAAAATGAACAAACAAAAGCATGAATTTGATTGCCGATACTTCTCCTGCAGACTTTCTAATTGCATCAACTTAAGAACATTTCAGGAACAGCAGTCAAATAAATCAGAATTATAGAAGTATATTTTTCTGACACTGTAGAACACAGAACTAGGCAACCCAAGCACAGGGTGACCATTGTAATGTAAATTCTAGGTTGCTATTTTATATTATGTTAAAAATGTGTTCTGTGTGATCATCATATGAAATCTCAGTTTATAGAAAATAATCTGGTTTTAGTCTTCTTTTTTTTTCTCCCCTCATAGCATGGTTTTTCACTTTTTGTTATTGCAGTTTTTAAGCTTGGCTGTTTAGAATTGGTTTTCCTTTCTTCCTGAAATCCTGAAGCCTATTTACTGACCTACAAACCTTACAAAATTGCACAAATCTTTTAATCACAGACCTAACAATTTTGCTGACACACTATCTTCTCAGGGGCATAAATTACTGTTAGATGATTTAAAGGAATAGCTTCCACTAGCTATGTTTGCTTTCACTTTTTTTTTCAAATGCAAAATATACATGGTTGATAAGTGTCACAGCAAAAACCTATGCCATCAGCATTTGGTTTTAATGCTCTATTTCAAAAGAGCCAGAGGAAAAAGTGAGAGGAAAAAAAAATCTAGTTCTACTTCTTTGATGTTACTCATGTTCAAATAAACAATTTGTGTTGTTTACATTATTGACACTCCTCCAGTAAAAGATATTTTGGAGACTTCATCCTGATTCTAGTATTTAATTCTACTTTGGGAGTTTAGAGGATTTTAAAATAGTTTCCTATAGATTAATAGTAGGAAATGTCAGCCATCTCAATCAACATTGAGTTTCTCAAGTTTTGAAGTGCCAAAGCCCTGCCAGAAGATGAAGGGACACTGACATCTTTAAGATTGGCGCTAAGCTAAGGCACAGCAAGATTGAACCCCTGATTGGGTTAATTAGTGTTCAGTGGAGGACAACCTTCTTCCTTGTCATGGCTTTATATCTACCTCTATAGCATGTGAACCAGGTCTAAGTACTGCACTTTTTAGGCTGTTTAAAGATGATTAAGCATTTTATAAATTATCCCTTCCTTTTCTGGCTTTTCATTGCTCTCTTGGTTGTCTTTTTAAAAAATCATTGTTATATCCATTAGCAGTTGCATAGTGAAATTTTAAAAGAAGATGGCTAACTAGCTAGATTTCCCTCCAAAAAGAAGTTCTCCTAAGAGCTTCAGAGGAGAACGGGCTCAAACTATTCACTGCAATGTACGTAGGCTTTACTTCTATACGTGCCAGTACTATTGAAAACTACCACAATATATGCTAACTCTGAAAGTTTACAGAAGTGGGATTAAATATTTATGTGCTGACTGTATTACATTAGGGGCATTAATTCTAAACTCTTAAATATTTAAGTCACTGAAGTGTTTAGCATGAGGACCCTTAATTATGTTTTGTATTGCACTTTAGTTATGAGAGATTTTCTTGGAAAAAGTGAGAAACATATGAGAAAATACTGTGCGAGTGAGTACATGGAGAATTTTGCAGACATAAATATGTTCATTTCTTCTTTCTACATATTACAATCTTTGAATTATAAATTAGGAGCACTACCAGAACATACTTTATTTTTAAATTTGGGCAAATGTACTACTCATATACACTAGAAAGACATATACTGTACATACATATCCTACTGCTCACTTACCCACACTTATACATGCACAGGAACACACACCATACACACCATTTGGTGGAATATCTGTTTGACATTTTTGAACAGTTCTAATGTGTTTCTCCGCATACCAAAGGACATATATCCTGAAAATCAGCTTGGTGTGTTTACTGGGATGCTTCATTCCACAATGCTTGGATCACGTTGGGGGAAGCAGCAAAGGAGAAAGGACTTACAGAATGCCTACATACATTGGTTATGAGTAACACATAAATTGGGAACAGCAAACCACAGCAAACTGCTGGAGGCCTCTGGGGAGGCAAACTTCTCCATGCCTCATGTTCCCATGCAGGGTAAGCTAGGCTCTGTTACCATAAACATTGTGCTTAAGGATGTAAACCCCCTTAATAGCACTATGACATAGCCAGACTTGTAGTCTCCTTTCAAGACCCGTGTTCCATCAGCTGCACATAGATAATAGGCTGAAGATAACCACATGTTCTTGTTTTGTGAAACTCCCAAACCGCCACTATCAGTCTTTAGAATGACACACCAGGTCTGGCTCACTGATTCACTCCCCCATCACGTCACCCTCTCCCCACCTTCACTCCACCCCTACTCTGTAGATCAAAGTGATTGTAAGCAATAAATAGGGTGGAAGATCAGAGTTTGGGGCCTTCACTGTCTCCTCCAGTAATGAGTGATGGCCACATGGTCCCGATTTCTCTCTTAATCTGTCTTTTTCTCATTCCTTTGTCACCACTGAACTCGAGGTACCCATGGGTGTAATGTGGGGTTGGTTCCCTACATTCTGATGCCAAACATGTGGGGCTCATGGATCCCTACAATATAAGAAAGAAAACTGCTCTGGTATTATCTGGTTTTAACTTTAAATCCCTTACTGTGGGATTTGAAAAAAATTTGCTGAGCCATTGCAATTCTCAGTCCTCTCATATTAAAATTAGGAAAACAACATTATCATCATCATTTGAATTAAATGCCCTCATTTATAGAAGTATTCATTGTAGAGCCTGGTATGGAATGACTCACAAATAAATATCTGCTCCCATCCCTTATTTAAAGCCAGTTATCAATAATATATGTTATCAATTAAGGGCATGAAAAGAAATGTCTTTGTGAATATATTGCTGAATATTTTATTATTATTTAATGTAAACTACGAATGCATGAGTAAAATGCAGATAATCTGTGTTCTACCCTACCTGCCTCTTCGAACATTACTACACCAACCCCTCCCCAGCCATAAGTGAGGTCTTGTTTAGCGAACTAACTAATCAAATCTTATCCCTTCTGATAATTGATTGTAAAATCGTTTACCATTGCTCTTAGAATAAAAGTGAATGTCGTAATGATTATAGGACTTTGTATGACCAGTCCGTCTAACTGGCCAGCTTCATTGTACACCAAACTCATTTCTGATTACTGCTCTCTATTTACATTAGACTTTTCTCTTGTTCAAATATATCACATTTCTTGCTTTCATGTAAAACTTCCCATAATGAGTATTTCCCATTGTTGCCTGGTTACTGTTTCATCCTTGCATAGGTTTTGTTGCTGTAAAAAAATACCACAAACTAAGTGTCCTATAAAAATACGAAGTCATTGTCTTACAGTTCCATAGGTCAAGAACCTTACACAGAGCTCACTGAACTAAAACCAAGCTGTCAACAGGTTGTATTCATTCCTGGAGGCCCTAAGGGAAAATCCATTTCCTTGCATTCTCCAGCTTCTAGAAGCCACTGACATTTCTTGCCTCATGGCCCCGTTACTCCACCTTTTAAGCCAGCAGCAGCAGCAGGTTAATTCCCTTTCATGCTTTAGATCTCTCCTCATCCTTCTTCCACCTTAAGTCTCTGACCCAAATGAGAAAGGCGTATAGTTATATTAGTCCCACCAGAGAAATTTAGTTCGAATCCAAGAGAATCTTCCCATCCCAAGATAATACTTTTAATCTCATCTGGAAAATCTGTTTTGCTATGTAAGGTAATATGTTCACAGTTTCCAGAGATAAAGACATGGATATCTTTGGAGAAACTTACTTTACCCACTGCACTCATTGGTCAAAACTGAGTACAAATAACAATTTATCATGATAACTTCAGAGTGCTCTCTTTTTTCTCCTCTTGCATTATCACAATTCTAATTAAACAAATATGTGTCTTTCTATAATAAAATATAAATTTTAATAAGAGCAGGCATTAATTTTATTTATTTTGCTATACATCTAGAGTCTGTCATAGTGTCTTATTCATTATGGTGTCAAATAATTTTTTGTTTTTGAAACAGAATCTCGATGTCACCCAGGCTGGAGTGCCGTGACACAATCTTGGCTCACTGCAAACTCCGCCTCCCGGGTTCAAGCAATTCTCTTGCCTCAGCCTCCCAAATAGCTTGGATTACAGGTGTGTGCCACCATACCCAGTAATTTTTGTATTTTTAATAGAGAAGAGATTTCACCATGTTGGACAGGCTGATCTTGATCTCCCAACCTCAAGTGATTCACCTGCCTTGGCCTCCCAAATTGCTGGGATTACAGGCATGAGCCAGTGTGCCTGGCACAGACAAATATTTTCAAAGCGACTGAAGAAATGTTTGAGTAATGAGAAACCAAGGATTATTATATATTATAAAGTAAATTTGAGTAATTGAAAGAACATAGGCCAGGCAAACAAGAAGTACTCTTCATTTTAGCACTCTCACTGATCAAGGCGTAGGCATGTCTGAATCACTTAAAATCTGTGGGTCTCATTTCTTAGTATCTTAATTACTATTCTTTCATTATTTTCTTTTTTCTCCTTTTTCTCTATATCTCTACTTTCTTGTTTGTCTTTTTTCCTTCCTTTCTTTTTTTAATTGGTGAAATATCTTTTTTATAGAGCAATATTTTAAAAGGATATTTATTTGCTTGGGCATATAATTGTATATATAACATTCTTTTTTTGGAGGGGAAGGGCATCCATTACCTCAAGCATTTATGCCTTGGGATAAAAGCAATCCAATTGCAGTCTTTAGGTTGTTTAAAAATATGCAATTCAGTTATTATTAACTATAGTCACCCTATTGTGCTATCAACTAGTAGGTCTTATTCATTTTTTTACAACCATTTTTTGGTACTCATTAACCATCCTTTCCTTCCTTTCTTTTTGTTTCATGTTTTCTTACTTCCTTCACTCCTTCTTTCCTTCTTTCTTTCTTTCATTCTTAATGAGATAACTATTAATCAGAAAACCCACAATTAGTTTTGCAACAACCCTAATAGTTGGGTTGGCAATCTCCAAGATTCCTACTAATTATACCATTAAATGATTTTATTTTATTAATTAAATTAAATTCTCTATCAAATGTGCAGTAGTTGCAGAAACTTTTAACAAATAGTGAAATTGATGTGAAATAATCTATTACAAAGTAATATTTCACTCAAGCATGCTATTCGTACACTGTTAAACAGTGTTCACTGTGTGTTTTTCTATCTTATCTTATTCCTGAAGCAAAACAGAAAGATTCACATTACTTACTCATTCCTAGTAACTTTATTTTGATGTAGATATTCAGGGAGAAGATTCCAATGTTATCTAATAACAGTAACTTTAATAAAAACACAGTTTGTTATCTGCCATTTATTTAGAACTGTCATTATAATCTGCCAGAGAGCAGAACAATGCTTCCTTATTTTACCCTAATTATGCAGCCTATCAATTAACTTCATCATATTAAATAATATTTCTGAAATAAACCTGAAAACACAATTTAACTCAATATATATTCAGTGTCTTCTATATGATAAAACTACTTTGGTTTTAGACCTCCAAATCTAGCAGAATTGAAAGTATGGAATCTACCAGTTGGTGACACAAAAGACTCTGCTACTCAGAACATTTGATGATAGTGCTGAACATAGGTTGAAGAGGCCTTGCTGTGCTGTGTATGATCTATAGTTCCTTGGTTGTAGGGAGATTCAGGCAGGTCAATTTTGTTAAGATAATGGAAAGTAATTAAGAAGCTCACAACCCCAGCTATTTACTAACTGGCATGGAAGTGGTTTAGTGTTTTTACAAGCAATCCAGTTATAACACAATATCTCTGACCTTCAGTTTTCTCACATTAAAAAACCAAATACAGTACATACCTTGCTAAACTATTTCCAGTGTCAAATTAAGAATGAAGAATAAAGTTTTTTTTTTTATCATTGCTATTATCTTAATCTTTGTAATTCAATCTTACATGAAAAATGTACCTACAATGTTTTCATTTGTAATTGGTACATTAATTAGATTAGCATGTAGACTTAAACAACTCAAGACAATTCTGGTTTTATTTCCAGTTGTGTAATATAGTGTCTAAGTGCTTTATTTTATATATAATATTTTTATTTTTATAAACAATAGTTTTAGCATCTTGTAATTGTGTTTACCATAAAATGCATGTTGACTTTTAGCTAATTTTCAGCAGTAGTTGAATTATCTGTGTAGAGTATTTGGGTTTAAAAAATTAGATATGAGTAATATATTTACCAATTGCCTCCTTTATGATTCAACTTTCCCAGTACTAAGTAACAACAATAAGTTTCTCTAGAGATATTAATCAATAATTGCTGTGCCATCCATGAACTCTAGTTGTTTGGTAGTGGGGAGATTTAAGTAGGTCAGTTTCGTTAAGGTAGTGAGGAGTAATTAAGATGCTAACAACAACTTGACTAATAGGTATGGTGTATGTTATGGTGTATGAATATATGAAAATTAAAGTATGTTAAATCATAATTATTCATTTTGATTTTTGATAGTCTATAAGTCAACCTGTAGTACTATTGAAACAAAATGATATTTTAGCCATATAAATTATAAGATTTTTAAGAGGTAAGATCTTCAAATTGGGCCATATTTATATTTTAGGATAATATAGTAATATGGTTTTCAAGGATTTAGGTGGATTATAGGATCATATTAGATTTGTATCAATATACAAAATTTAATCAATTGCAGTGTATACATTTGAGAGAATTCAACGTGTAAAATCCTCTGATTATTACATAGCTTTTCATTTAATTTAAAGAGTGATGCAAAAGTAATTTCGGTTTTTGCTGTTACTTTCATTGACAACACCCACAATTACTTTTGCATCAACCTAATATTATATTTTGCTAAGGATTTAATCTATTGTCTAGTATATATTTTCATAACTCCTTGAAATTTCACCTATTCTAAATTTTTCCATTATAAATAATATTTTTGTTGATTATTGGAACTTAGAATGAAAGAGAAGAAAGAAAAATGGAAGAAATAGATAAGTACACTTCTACCACTAGATTATGGTTGTTGTTAACATTCTATATGTTAATTTCCAGTATTACAGTATAGACTATGTTAATAGTTATCTCATTGTGTGATTGTTATGAACTGAAAGTTGTGTTCCCCTGCAAATTCATATGTTAAATTCCTAACATTCAATGTGATGATTTAGCAGGCAGGGCTCTTGGGTGGTAATTAAGTGATGAGAGTTGAGCCTCCTTGAAAGGGTTGAGTGCCCTTCTCAAAGACCCCCCAGAGTGTTCCCTAGCCCGCTCTTCTGCTATGTGAGGATACTACGAAAAACAGTCTGTGAAAGGAAATGGGCCCTCATCATACACAACTCTGCCGGCACTTTGATTTTGGACTTTATAGACTCCCAAATGTGAGAAACAAGTATTTGTTGTTTAAGCTACCCGGTTTGTGATATTTTTATTATAACAGCCTTAATGAGCCAAGACAATGATCAAACAGGTTATTTAACTTAGACTTTTTTTAGGTGTAGTGCTTCTCCAACTTTTTTGGTTTACTAATTGTAATTTCTATCATATGGATTGTCTGCTCCTGTTTTTCGTCCTTTTAATTATAAGGATTATAGTCAAACACAAATTTTCAATTGGTTGTGTTATTCTGATAAAGATGCCAAACTTTCATTATCTTGATTAACTGCTAAAATGTAGACTCACATTAGTGTGCAGCATGGAGTCGCTGCACTCATTTTGCCAACAAATACAGCTACTAGTTCTCTTACCAACACTTCATCAGTGACAATATATTTATGAAAGTCATCCTGAATTCCTTGGCAGGAAATAGAGTCCAGTGATTGTTGGTGGCTTCTGCATGGTTCTCTTAATGGCTGTGCCTTTTAGAAGCCCCAGTACCATTGAGCCATCTCTCCAATGTTGCCGCCCTCAATTAGGCCCCAATAACTATATTCCCATTTCTTGCTCATCAGGCCCAAAGACGTTAACACTTTTCTCTTTCCTAAGGTTTGAGTGTTTGTTCAGCATCCCTGGGGCTTCCGGTAACTCAGCCCATTTTTGTTAATTAAAATGTGTTTTCAAAATTCACTGCTCAGTGTCCTACTGGAACTATAATGAATAAGATCTTATGGACTTTTTCTTTTCTTATTTATTGACATGAGTTGACTTTAGCTAAATAATAATCTTTTCCAATTGTATTTGCTAGCTACATCCACACTGCTATGTCCCACCCCTCACATTTTATTTGCCTTTAGGTTTTAGTAAAATGATTTTTATAAAACAGCCTTTTGCTTCCTGAGATATAATTTTATCAAGGGAACAAAGAAGATACATGTCTGAATGACAAAATATGCCTGTTAAAAGAGGACAGAACCAGGATTTAGGAGTCCTATGGTTAATTATGGATCTGTTTCAGCTTGGTTTTGGGGGCAGCAAAAAGTCATTCAAATTTTATGCACTTCAATTTCCTAAGCTATCAAATGAGGATGCTCCTTTAGTTCTGATTATTGCAAATTATTTTCTGGATCCAAGAACAAATATTTGATGATAGATGAGGCTCTGCCCTTTTTTTGTAATCATTGCTCTATTTTTATTTCTTTACATTGCTTTTGTGTGAAATGTCTTCTTTTGAGTAATGGATTACAGTACGTAGAATAGAGTGCTGTAAAACAGCTGAATTGTATGACAAGGTCCTCTGAGTTCTTGGGCAATATAATTTATGTGTTGAAGCCAGTATGTTGAAGTTTGTATGTTGAAGCCTAATCGGCCCATCATCAATATTTAGGAGGTTCTTTAAGTTAGCAAATATAAAATCTTCAGTGTAAACATTGATTTATTATTTTTTCAAATGATACATTTCTTTTAGTCATTGCAATGTTTGGTTTCAAACACTTTTAGTTGTGCTCATTTCTTTTGTGATATAAACAGAAATAGGGTCCTAAAATAGTAAGTTATGATTCTTGCATCCACATATGAACTGAAATTCCTCATTTGATACAACTGCAATATTAATCTTCATTTTCCTCTATAAATTTCTGATGAAATAAAAGAGTATGCATATCAGTGAAAGATAAATTAATCAAGACCTCACTTTTATGCCAGAAAATATTCTTTACAATTGAAGACCAAATCGTTGTCCTGAATTAAATTCTTAATAACTTTACAAAAAAGATACTGATCTCAAATTTCAACTGAAATTTGTCAAAAGTCACTGAACTACCATTAGTAAACTACATTGTGGTGAGTGTTTCTAGTTCTTTATAGGTGCTAGAGATTCCACAAAGTGTTATAGAGGTATTATTTATTTTTGTAAGAATATACTTTTTTCTTAAAGCCATATATTTTATCAAATAAAATATACAGATTTTGACTAGACCCACTAGGATAGTACATTAGAGTCACCATCTGCTTATCTATGTGTTTAGTATCGAACAAATTTATAGCATTGCTCTATTAAAAGTAAAAATATAACAATTTATAGGAGTAAAAATCTGACAACTATTAGAGTTACAGTTTCGGAGTAGGTTCTCAATACCTGACCACAATTATTATTATCATTGTTGTTTTTATTAGTAGTGATAGTATTGTCATTATTCCCTAAATCATTATATATTTTTCACTCTGGAGAAACAAAGGAATGAGATAATTTAACAAAAATATATATGCTATTATAATTTGTAGTTCTATGAAGCTGTGGTTCCTAAGCAATCAGGCACAAAGCAGAAAATTTAGTCAAGAAGATTTGAATGAATTTGTGCCTTTTTTCTCCAAAATTCTTTTAAAAAATGGCAATTTACAAGTAGGCTGCCAGTAATTAATAGTCCTGTTGTTCCTGCAGAACTAGCAATATGTTCCATTGTGGAAAACATCTTAGAAGTATTTCTTAAGCTATAGTTAATATTACAGTTTAATTCTGTAGCTAAACATTCAGATAAATTGAATGGATTAATTAAAACTAAATAATTCATGACTCTGAATTTTGTGATTATGAGAAGCTTTCTTAGGCAAAATCCAATGTTCTAATTCCATGAATGAACAAGAAAACAGCTACCAAGATATTTTTAGGAACTGCAGCAGAATGATACCAAGAAAAATGCTAAACTGAATCCTTAATAAGCATGATCCACTATAAAATGGAAAAACTGTTAAACAAATGAACGTTATTTTTTTCTAGTCAGATTATTATTTGCTAAAGCAAATTTCATCCAAAGTGGAGTAGAAGAAATATTAGGTAGAAAACTAAGTCTAATTACACATTTAATAAATGTAAGTGAATAATGATTTTTTTTTAAATAATTACTTTTAGAATGGTAATTTGAGGTGGCTAAATATTAACATGTGAATTTAGACAATAAATGGAATATGCATGTATTTATGAAGAAAAATCTACACTTGAGAATAAATAATTATATTAATTTACTATTTTTTTACTATAACAAATTCAACAGTGGGAAGATTTAAATACATTCAATTATTTAAACTATTTGATATTGACACTTGCTTTTTGAATTGCACATATTCAAATTTAAGGTAAAATAGAGTTAACTTAAAACGTATTTAAAACTTACTAGTTTATAATCACCTATATTAGAGTGATATACATTATATAACAGAATGTATTGTAATTTTCCTTACACGACTACAATTATAGCTTATGTGCTTTCATTTGTAGTATCACAAATTTTTACATTTAAAATTTAACATTTAAAGTCTCCAGAGGAAATATTTATTTATTCTCTAATTTGGTGAAATACATGTAACTATTCCAATGGCAATTACTAAAAGTAAATTATGTATACATAGAAAATTTAACTTTTTATGTTGCAAGGATAAATTTATTACTCTTCATTTTCTAGAATAATCTGAAATATTTTAGGAAAATGAAGGTAATAAATTGTTTCTTCTTTACCAGAAATACAGTGTCTGCTTGTTAATTATGTCTCTGAGAACTGATGACAGTGTCACCTTGAATGTTCTCAAGACCATGCTATCAAAAGTATCTTCATGCATTCATTATGCTTCTTTTTTAGCAAAAATTTTAGGTAGCACCTGAAGTTCAATGGAAAGTAAATTGAATACCTCATTCAAAAAATATTAATGAGCAAATGACAATGATAATACACACTGACAGGAAACAATAAGATGTTGTAAAAGTTGCATTTAGTTTCTTTGTATTACTTTATCTAAAAGTAAATTGCATGTAGTACATGTCCATTTTAGTATACTTCTTACAAAATGAGGACAGATTTCATTATTGGAAATTGAAGTGACATAAATTTAAGATAAATGTGGAGTGTAAAATATATACTATGAAGCAGAAATCCAATAAATAGACATAAATTTTAAAATTTATTTGACTAGTGATTATTTAAGTATATGTTGACTATAAAGTAGCTTTTGAGGGTTTTGAGTTTTTTGTTTGCTTTACCTATGGTGAGCTTCTGAAGGAATTTTATAAATCTGTTTATCTCCCTTGTCTGTGCCCTTTGTCATGTTTCAGCCTTACTCCCAAGCTCCTTACCTCTAACTGCACTGCCTACCCACCGAATATAGACTGCAGGGCTAGACATTGATCCTGAAAAACTTTCAGGGGAATATTTTATAGTCTTTTTGAATCTAATTCTCTTTTATCCCTGTTCAGGATGCTTTGATTTTAAAACAGAATTTTGGCAGCATTTATGCTTTAATTGATTTTACATGCTTTCTCTGTTCTAGGATAAAAATTTGAATAAATTTTATAAGTATTTAAGTACTTAAAGGAATATGATGGATTAGGTATTTATGTTGTGTATATAGTCGAACTGCCTCTATCAGTTTATCTGTATCTATTTATCCATAGAAAGAAATCTAGACAAATTTTATATTAGAATAAATTCAGTAATGAGAATAACCAAATACATTATTTAAGCTTTTCGATATTTATGCTAGCTTTGTGAAAAGAAAATATGTAAATTTAAGGTAAAATAGAATTAACTCTTAAAATTATATTATAGCTTACTAGTCTATGAAATCTGGTATTAAAGTTATATAAATTTTGCCACAGGGGTTATTCTAATTGTTTCTATATGACTGTATTTTTACCTTATGTGATTTTACTAGTGGCATAGCGTATTTTTCACATTTAGAATCTTATAAAAGATGCTTAAAAATCTCATCTTTATCTCTTAAAGATGTCTCTAAATATCTACATAGGTAGATACACAGCTATGAAAAAAATTAGAGAAGTGAAGTCATTTTCTAAGATGACAGTGTTATCTATTTGAGCCCAAAGCCTATGTTATTTCCACAACAAGAATTCTGCACTTCTACCCCATAAAGTGATTAAATTAATTAAAATATGATCATTTAATTTGCAGAATTTCTGAAAAATAAAATTCTAAACTGTAAAAGTAATTTTGTTTACAATGTCCTATATTACAATATGCTCTGTCAATATTTACTGAAAACATTGAATGACGCACATATTTGAAAATGGTAGATCTTTTCATGTACTGTACAAATTGAGTCACAGTCAACTTAGTGTTTACTTTTCCCAAGATAATTTTACTGCTCTAAGAAATGAAAAACATGGTCTCACAACCCTTTCTGTATCTCACATTGGATAGTCAGTATTTTTTCGCAAGAAAGACAAACATCATAAGCAAATTAAGTGATTGCCTAAGACATTTCTCCCAAGTATTTACAGATGATTTTTAAATGCAATTTTTAAACAAATTTTTTTCTGAAATTACTTTAAAAAATATCAGTAGTAATTGTTAGTTTGGTATATATCAAAAAAGTTTAATAGACTTCTCTTATTGAAATAAAAATATGAATGTCATGCATATGTATATGTGTATATAAATATATATCTCAAAGACAATTTTTAAATATCTTTTATCACTGTTCCTCATTTTTCAAATTCTGAATGACACAGGAAATGTGTAGTGCAAAAATCTGTTCATATCCCAATACTTTGAAGTAAATGTGTTAACATTTGAATGACAATTAATTTTCAAATATCTTGTTATATACTTAATTGAAATAATATAATAAAGGTGATATTTCTTGTAATTACCTATTTTCTCCCTCCTGCATTACCATTATCCATGATCATTACCCAAACAAGGGATATATGCCCTTTAACATATTTATATATATGTACATATATGTGTGCACATAAACATAAATGTTTTTCATCCTAGAGATTATGATTGTCTTAAAAAGCAGATTACTATCATACATGTTTTATGCATCTTGCTTTTCCAACTCAAAACCATCTTATTTTAAAATCCCTCCACATTATCAAGTATCCTTAATTTTTCCATTTTAGAGAATGTGTAATGTAACACTTTGATTATGACATTCTCCTTCTAATGAGCATTTATTTAAATTCTTATTCTTGTCCACTGAAAATAGCTTTGATAGCCATCTGTGAACATTTTTATACATATTTTCTATGTAGGAAGATTCAAAGGTTCAAACTTGCATTTATTAATGTAAATATATATTGCTAGATTGCCCACATTCAACTCTTATGAATTCGTATTTTACACCAGCAATATAAAAAAGAACAGGTTTCCTAGATATCTACCAGATATGAATTATAAGTTTTCTTATGTTTTGCCTTTCTTCTAGATGTAAAGTTTCATATTATAGTCACATTAATATCCATCTTTCTAGAACTAAACATTTTAGTGTTTTTCACAGGCTCCTTGGACATTTTCTACTCATAGGTTATTTAACTATTTTTGTTTTGAAGTGTTTACATTTTCCTTTTCAATAAAAAATATTTATATATTACAGAAAAAAATGTAAATTTTTTCCTGAATTAAATTTTATCTATTTAATCTGGTGCAGTTTGTTTTGGTTCTTGTTTTGTTTTGTGTCAGGAGGCTTTATTCTTTTTTGTGCTTTTACTTAGCATTCTGTTTAGAAACTTATCAACAAACCCTATGATCTGTATAAAGAGATAAAATCTCCTAGTTTCTAATATGTTTATTCTGTATTTTGTGTTGAACTGCAACTTTTGAAAGTATTTTAATATAAATACCTGTATTGTCCATTTGTTTATATTAGGGTAAATATTCAGTTAATTAAATAATCTATCTTTTACAAATAAATGGAATTACCAGCTATATGTATTCTCAGCTGATATAAACATAAATCTAGTTTTAGATTGTTTATATTTTTAAATCTTTTTCTAATACTGTATTAATATTATTAACATCATTTTTTTCTACTTCCTGGTATCAGGGAGCAATCTTCCTTTCATTTTCTTTTCATTTTCGTGTTTTATTAGATCTAAAAGTTAAAAATAAAAGTTGCCAATTTTGAGAAATTTTCTTTTTCAGATTCTAATTGATATTCTATGAACTGTCTAGATTAATGCAGGGAACACTGACATTTAATGAGATATATTTGCATATTAATTTATTAATGAAATTAAATTTATTGAGAATTGTTTAACACTGAGCTACGAAACTTGTTCATAAACCGTTATTCTTTCAATGTTTCTGTAGAGTTTATTAAATTTTTATTCAGATATATATAAATATACAATTAATTTATATTCCTTTTTGAATAATTTTATTTAGTTTTTATATTAAACATTTTATAAAATGATAAAATTGTATTAAAAATGTTTTTATGTTTTTAATGCCTAGAGATATTAAAAACATGAACATATTTTTAATACGGCTAAAGATCATTGATTATATGTTCTATTAAGATTAGTTAAATCTAAGGGGTGATGTTCATTTTCAGTGATACCTGTCTAAACATATTTCTAATCACTCCTACAGTAATTAGTTCATTCAAGTTTTACTTTTTTAAAGATTGAATGGTGATCATTTTGAATTATCCATTTGTAAGTATTTTTCTAGAAGTATTTAGATATTTCTGCCATAATTTAATGTATTATATTTTATTATTCTATTAATATGTTCTACTTATGGTTCATTTGATATTTCCTATTTATCTCTTTTTACTCTTTATTTTACTTGACCAGAAAAAAAAAAAAAAAAAAAAACCACTGCATAGAGTTTTAAAGGCATTAGTTTTTGATACATTTTTACTTTACAAATTTTTTTTTCCTTTTTTGGCTTTTTATTTCTAGTGTTATGATAAATGTCTTTTCTTATATTTTTGTTGATGTCCTTCTAAGAAATTGTTTTTAAAGACATCCCATCAATATTCTTTTGTGACTTAGAACTGCTATAATTATGGATATCATTAATATTAAATTTTCATGAAAATACAAATTTTGCAGTCCCCTATAAAGGCCAGTGTAAAGTGTTCTCTTTCTTTCATCTTTTTAGACAGTAATATCCAATTTAGTAATCAAATATGTGGTTCAACGAGTTTTTTTAATATTGCATTTTTTCAATCATGTTTGGGTTTGGAACACATAAATATTGCTTATTTCTAATTTGATTACCCTAATGAGACAATATACACTTTAAGCACCTTTATTTTTAATAAAAATCATTGACTTTTTACCAAAGGCATATCCATATTGATTTTGTAAATGTTCTATGGACATATAACAATGTTTATGTTTTTTACTTGTGGAATATACAGTTCAAAATATACATATGACAGATGGAATAAAATCATTTGAAAGATGCTCTATATAATATGTCATCCAAAAAATGCAAATTAAAGCAACAATGAGATATACTACACAGCTATTTGAATGGCCAAAATCCAAACCATTGAGAACATCAAATGCTAGAAGGGATGTGGAGCAACAGATACTTACAAAAAATTAACAAAGGCTATAAAATGACTAACACACAGAAGAGAAAGAGGTTTCTCTGAGCATCTACCCTGTGTACATTGGTTAATGAAAGTTGAAGTGTTTAGTCAAAGTGATCATCCATGGAACCACAAAGGTAGGTTTAAAAACAACTTTGTTGGCTGGGTGCAGTGGCTGACACCTGTAATCCCAGAACTTTGGGAGGTCGAGGCGGGTGGATCACGAGGTCAGGAGTTCAAGACCAGCCTGGCAAACATGGTGAAACCACGTCTCCACTAAAAATACAAAAATTAGCGGGGCATGGTGGGGTGTGCTTGTAATCCCAGCTACTAGAGAAGCTGAGTCAGGAGAATTACTTGAATGTGGGAGGCGGAGGTTGCCGTGAGCCGAGATCACGCCACTGCACTCCAGCCGGAGACAGAGGGAGAATCCGTTAAAAAAAAGAGAGAGAAAGAAAAGAAATAACTTTGTCAGCATATTATTGCTCCATAGATCATTTAGTTTCTCTATTTTTTCTTTGTCTCTTTAGATACAACATAACTTTGTAGCACACAAATAAGAAATACTATTTTCAATTTTTTAAAAACTCTCCTTCACAAAACTGTTACATGAATGTCTTAATCTGTTATACAACTATCAGTAAGGCAGAAGTAAAATACACATATGAAATTGATAGAAAAAAATTAAGAAATTTAATATTTCATCTGAAGTCAGGAGTTTGAGATCAGCCTGGCCACCATGGGGAAACCCCGTCTGTACTAAAAATAAAAAAATTAACGGGGCGTAGTGACACAAGCTTGTAATCACAGCTACTTGGGAGGTTGGGACAGGAGAATCGCTAGAATCTAGGAGGCGGAGGTTGCAGTGAGCTGAGATTGGGCCACTGCACTCCAGCCTGGGAAACAGAGCAAGATTCCGTCTCAAAAAAATATAAAAAAGTCGTTAATGACAGTGTTGTTATTTTAAGAGGAAATAAAATTAAACAACAGTGGAGGTGTGAAAGATAAAACACAGATGTGTGTCATTACATAGACTTTAATACTGAAATGCAATGATACTAATTTCACAAACCAGAAGTGAAGTGCAGTCTTCTTACTTTGCAGTCACATGTAGTAGCCAGTGGAATTTAATGTCAACTTTATTAAGTGACTTAAACATCCTCCATAGTTGTTAAAATTCACCCATGTCATGTAACAAAGATGTCACAGAGAAGAAAATGGTAGCATATCCTGACATAAAAGAGACCTGCATATTACTTGTAGTTAAAATAAAATTATAAAATATTCTTAACCTTACTTTCTTCCATTTAATTCCTGAGTCTTACTAATAATGGTGTTTTTTCTGAATGTAGAGCTAAAGATATTAAAATTTTTCCTATTAAAGTGACATGACTTTGATTTATGTACATCTTTTTCCCCTCAGCAGGCATGTATTTGCAGTTTTCTTCACAAAGACTGTAGAAAAGTCTTAGCAACCAAAATTACTCGAATCTCTCTGTTTGATATTCTTTGATCAGACCAGGACAAATACATGAAGCTTATCTTTAATACCTACCTCCTACTCCTTTAGGGCTTCTTTCAACTCAAATATACCACCCTCACTTACATACTTTTCTGACCTTCTCCTAAGCCCTTGAAATCTAAATTAAAGGCAAATAGAGTAGAATGGATTGGAGTGGAATGGAAATGGAGTAGATGGAATAGGATGGAATAATAGAATAATTCCAATTGCTCATGGTTTCAAATATCTCTCTTTTCAATGAAATGATAAACATGAGGCAATTTTTAAAACAGGACCCAGGACATAATGAGTTAAAGTATACATTCTATGTAATTAATTAGGAATAGAACATTACGGAGTGTCAAATTAATGAGAGATATGTTGTCATCATCTGCAAAGTAGAAAGTTTAGTTTACGTCTGTGACTGGGTTTAGTCAACAATTGTTACCTGTAGTGTGAAATATTATTCTAATTAGTAGCATTAAAGCCTGTAAATTATTGTGTACAATCTAATAATGTAATTTACTTTCAATAAGCATCTCAGTGTTTTCTCTTTCTCTCTGTGTGTCTCCCTCACTCTCTCTCTCCCTCTGTGCCTTCTTCCCCTCCTTCCTCTCTTCCTGACCACTCTCATTGTACTAAAATTATGGTATTATTAGCTCCTGGTGGGGAAAGCTGACACAATGACAAGTAATTACATTGTATTATTAAAAATTGCCGTGAATACAAAAAGATTCGTGTGACAAATTCATCCTGAGAAAGTGGGAAAATCCAGGCCTGTAGGTACTATAAGAGTGGCTTGTTTGTTTTAGAATGTTAAGAAAGAATTTGCAAGTTAAACACAGATACTTGTAACAGAATCTTGTGCTTGAGAAAACTGGAAATTTAGTACAAATAGATCATATAAAACATGAACCATGACAGTAACAGAAAATGAAATTGGAATGAGTTCTCAGAGACATTTCAGGGACTCTCTTTATCCTTCAGTGATTAGAAAGTCCATGATGTCAAGCAATTTAATTTTTCAATTAAAAGTAGGAGAGTGAAGAACAAATAGAGAAGAATGGACAGAGATAATTATCTATTAAAATAGTCATGGCATGAGCTAACAACCTGATAACAGTCAATAGCAGTGGGAATTGAGAGAATCAAGAAACACTTAATTGAGACTTTGGACTGAAAATGGTGGTTGTTGCTGCTTCATTCTATTAGATCAATTTGTTGATAACTAATAATAAATAGATACAATCAGAAAGTATAGCACAGTAAACTACTACTGGCATTTATAATTTATAAAACAAAACACTTTATAAAAATTTAAATGCATTTTAGTTATCTGTATTGCATGTACCTCAGATAATATGTCATTTAATTGTAACAACATTTTGAAGCAGGCATTATTGCTAGTTTGGTAAATAACCAAATAAAAGTTTCAGCAATTTTACATTGTCCCTCTTCACATCTGAGAATGAAGTTTCAAATCAGTTTAGCTTTGCCACAGTGTCAATTTTTTGTTTAAACAAACAGTTCTAAATTGCTTAAATATCTGTGTGTGTTTCCTATATATTAAGCAAGTAGGAACAATGTGACAGTATTGAAGTCCTGAGACAGCTGAGATACAAGAGGGATCATTGGTATAAATGCTGAAGAAGTGTTAAAATTAAGTTGTTTGGCTTTAAAAGTAGAGAGAGGACCATAAATATAAATTGAATCTACCATTACCCAATGATTAGCCCATATACATACATGTATATTTTTATCATATATAAAACATATTATCCCCAAACCTTTGCAAACAGGAAAAAAAAGTGTATAAGGGTTTAATTTCACTTGTCATAGGATTTAAAGGAAATACTGAGGAGCAAGAAGGCCTTTCTTGTAATTGTCACATTTTACCACAGGCAACATCTGGAATGCCAGCACTGTTAAGCTCATTAAGTCTCAAGGACAGATGTGAACACAAATCCGTGACATAGAAAAAAAAATAATATGTAGATATGTCAGAGATCTTTATCACATTGTTAATTACAGATCTAAAGAAATATGTTTTGATTTCAGCATGGACCTACTTGTATAATTGCAACTGGCCAAGGAGCAAACATAAATGAAACCATAGAAATATGAAAGTTAATGAGTTTCTAGAAGTCATTTATTCATGCCTTCTCAGAAATCTTGAAAAAATAGGAAGGGCTAGAATTATACATAACTTGCTCTAGTAGAACTTTTAATGACATCCCAAATTACAATTTAGGATTTCTGATGTTCCCTTAGATGCTCCTTCACAAATCCAAAGAAATAATCTTGTTATAATGTCTTAAAATATTATTTTCATACAACAAAGCAATGGCTGGTCCTTTGTGAATAGAATGAAAGAAATAAGCAAAATTAGACAGGCAACCTGAAGAAAACAAACTCATTGACAAATGTTTTAAAGAATAATCACCATCAAGGGATGAAATTCATTTTCATTTTCATTTATCTTCATCTACTTTATTACTTCCTGTTATACATATGTTTGTTCTATTAAAAATATTGTATCAAAAAATTAAGCCAGGGATTTACTGAAATGAATGTGTGTATAACTTTGGTAGGCTACACTAGCTTAAAGGCAATTGACAAATGTATTTCCATAATCACTTCTACCTAGCCTTTAGAGCAGAAGGGATGAAATATTTTCCTTTTTTTAAATTCTTTTTTTATTATACTTTAAGTTCCGGGGTACATGTGCAGAAGGTGACGGTTTGTGACATAGGTATACATGTGCCATGGTGGTTTGCTGCAACCATCAATCCATCATCTACATTAGGTATTTCTCCTAATGCTATCCCTCCCCTAGCCCCACACCGCCTGATACGAGCCAGTGTGTGATTTTCCCCTCCCTGTGTCCATGTGTTCTCATCATTCAACTCCCCCTTATGAGTGAGAACATGTGGTGTTTGGTTTTCTGTTGGGATGGAGCATTTTCAATTGCTCTGTGTATCACTATCTCAATTAGACAATAAGATTTAATTAGAATACTCTTGAGCAAAAAAGAGAATTGCATGCATGGCATCCTAAGACAGAGGTCAAGATGAAGCAGGTGGACTAAAAAAACTGCAGCATGCCAATGAGAAGCAACACTTTGGCGACCATTCTGCCTATAGAAAGAAAGTAAAATAAGATAAATGCAATGAGACTTTGAATGTAGTACTTTCAATTTTGTTAATTAGGCTGCATTCATGCTTCAGCGAGTCAGCAATTATGCCACTCCATCCTCCATAGCCCATTGTGCAAATGCTGCTGTTCCTGGTAGATATACAGGAGTTCCATCTAAGCCAAATGCTGAGATTTCATTATAATACTGTTCTCTTAATGATGTAATTCTTAAAATTTTATATATTTGCCTTATAAAGAAAATGTATTAGTAAATTTGTTACTAGTGTGTTTTGTTATTGTCATTTTGAGAAAGAGTCTTACTCCATCACCGACTGGAGGGCAGTGGTGCAATCATGGCTCACTGCCAACTCAATCTCCTGGGCTCAAGGGGTCCCTCCTGAGTAGCTGGGACCATAGGTGCCTGCCACAATGCCAGGCTAATTTTTGTATTTTTTGTAAAGATGGGTTTTCACTGTATTACCCAGGCTGGTCTCGTATTCCTGGGCTCAAGCAATCCTTCCACTTTGCCTTCCCAAAGTGCTGGGATTACAGGCATGAGCCACCACACCCAGTCTTTAGATATTAACTTTGTATTTTCATGTTGTTTCTGCCAATGAGGCCTTATGTGCCTAGAATCACTTAGAATACTTAAGTGCATATATATATATATATATATATATATATATATATATATATAGTACAGTAAAAATATAGCATAAAAGATGAAAAAATGGTACCCTGTATAGGACATTACCATGAATGAAGCCTGAAGGACTGGAAGGTGCTTTAAGTGAATTAATGAGTGAGTGCTGACTGAATGTGAAGGCCTTGGACATTACTCTATACTACTATAAATTTATAAATACTGTACACTTAAGCTACACTAAATTTGTAAAAAAATTTCTTTCTTCAATAAGAAATTAACTTTAGCTTACCATAAATTTTTACATCAAAAAATTTTTAATTTATTTAGCTTTTAGATTCTTGTAATAATACTTAGCTTAAAAATTAAACACATTGTACAGCTGCACAAAAATATTTTCTTTATATCTTTATTCTATGTTTTTCTTTACTTTTTAAAAATTTCTGTTAAAAACGAAGACACAAACACACACATCGACGTAGTCCTATACAGGGTGTGGATCATGCATATCACCATATTCCACTTTCACATCTTGTCCTAGGGGCACTAACAGGCATGAGACGTCATCCTCTGATAATACTTTCTATTGAAGTAACTCCTGAAGGAGATGCTGTAGTTATTTTATGGTCAACGTTTTTTAATTAGTAGAAGGAGTATTCTGTGATACAAAGATAGAAAATATAGTAAATATATAAATATATAAACGAGCAACATAGTCATTTGTTATCATTATGTATTGTACATAACTGCATGTGCTACAAGTTTATAGGACTGGAATTATCCTAGGTTTTTGTATATCAGCTTCACCACAAACATGTGAGTAATGTATTATATGAGGACAGTATGGTGGTTCCAATGTCACTAGGTGATAGGTATTTTTCAGCTCCATTATAATTTTATGAGACCACCATCATATTTGTGATGCCTTATTTACTATAATGTCCTGACATATTCAGCCTGTATTATGTTCCATCTGTTACATGCATGCAACTAATATTCTTTTATGATATCTTTCAACAACTTAATGAGGAAAATTTGCCATCAATGTCTGCACGTGTGTATTCACACACACATAAAGACACGTGTATATCTACCTATTCATATCAGTATAAAAACCATATATAAACTACATTACATTTAGTTTAGTTTTATAAAAATTACTCTGTATCACTAAATTATTCTAACATGGATTTACATAAAAACAGATTTGAATCATGTCATCCTAATTTTTAATTAACGTGATATCAAAGCCCATCTAAACCTTATTTTTGATGTTTGATTTTCCTTACTGTTATCATCAATGACAATGCAACCACAGTGAAAAGTGTACTATCAGTCACCTCTGAATATTGGCCACTTACTCAGTTTGACAGTATTTTTAGAGAATTGTCAAGGCTAGTTTGTTTCTTCCTGCCTTTTACTAAGCTAACCACTTTTTCAAATCTAAGTGCCTACCATTTAACCAAAAGAATGGTAGCTAACAGCATAGGATTTATTTATTCTACTGTCATTTGGACCACTGATTTTAAATTTGTCTTTAAAGTATACAGTCATCCCTTAATATCTACAGGAGATTGGTTCCAGGGCCCCTGCAGATACTACAATCTGTGGGCGATTATGTTGCTTATATGAAATGGCATAATGTTTACATATAAACTACACACATTCTCCTTTACACTTCAAATCATCTTCAGATTACCTGTATTACCTAATGAAATATAAATTCCATGGAAACAGTTGTTATATTGCATGCTTTATTTGTATTGGTTTTTATTGTGGTATTTTTATTTTTCATGAATATTTTCCAGCTGCCATTCGTGGATACAGTAAACCTATTGTAAATATATTTTTGCTTTCTTTCTTTTTTCTTGTGTGCTTTAAACATACAAAATTCATCCATTATTTTTCCTAAGGACCCAGAATGAATAAGCAAGGCGCCCTCTTGATGGGTGAAGGAAAACAACCTCTTTTCTTCTGCCTACAATCTCAGAAAAATCTCCTAGTCTCAAGAGCATTGACAGTAAATGTTTTTTCGGGCTTTTGTCTGAATTGTGTTGATTAAACACGTCAAAAAACTTTACCTTAGTTGTTCAGTTTCCTTTCCTACCATGACTCAAGTGCAGGCCCTGAATATAGGATTAGGCAAAAAGGAATTGGATCTTTCAGAGTGTTTCTATTTTATAATGTGATTAACATAGTCCTCAGAATCCTGACCCATGTGGTCATGTAGAATATTTTTGCTGATACATTGGAATAAAATTAGTACTTAAAGATATACCTGAAAATACTCAGACTCCACACTTCTACGGTCTCCTAAAATGAAAATAGTATAGAGATGTACAGATAAAATGAGGTGAATAGGAAATTGCCCACTGCTTTTCTTTTCTGACCTTAGCCAGAGACATTTTGGCATGAAGGAACAGCTATTAGCCTGAGGACTTTTGTGAAAATGAAGCTGTTAAAAATGTGCAATCAAATATTATTAAAATAGGCCAGGTGCTTATGCCTATCATCCCAGCACTTTCGGGTGCCAAGGCTGGTGGATCATCTGTGGTCAGGAGCTCGAGACCAGCCTGGTCCACATGGCAAAACCCCATTTCTACTAAAATATTGTTTTTTATTATTATGGCAGGAATTAGTTTTGGAGAAAGGTTACATATGTCCATTTAGTAAAATGACAATTCAAACAAAGTATATCTACAATGGTTGAAGTAGGAAATTATTTTCTTTCTCTCACAGATTGTACTGTGTATAGACAATGTTTCAAATTCCTTAATTTTAACATTTTTTAAAATAATTTGAAAAGGCATATAGTTGGTCATTTTTCTTGGCCTACATATTAGTATTTGACTCTATGATTTGACTTAGTGCTATTATTTGTGAGGACAATAAAAAAATGCTTAAAATGGAAAACAAAATTATTATGAAGAATTAACATAGGGTTATTGTCTTATTTTATAAAATGACCTTATTTTACTTTTGGCGACTTTATTGACTTGGGAAGTAGTTAAACCTGTAATAGTTCTACACGAAGTTGATAATGTAACTTGATTATAATTCATCAATTCAATATATTTCCCCTCCATTTTTTAGCCTTCATTTGCTTTATGCTCTTTCTATTTTCATCCCCATTATAAGTAATATGTAATTTCCCTTATGGGTAAAAAATACAACCAAGAGAAATTTCATAACAATGCAATTTATGTAATATCATATTTGAAATACGAATCTCTAAACAGTCATCATAGTCTGGTTTCTCCACAGAAACAATTGGAAAGATAGAGAAATAGATGATAGATAAATGATAGATAGATAGACAAATGGACAGACAGATACAGGCATGGACACAGATTTATTATAAGGAATTGGCTCAGGACTTAACTGGAAAATTAATTGTCTACAGTTGGCAAGCTGGAGACTCACGAGAGTTCCTGGTATAGGCGCAGTCGAAATCCAAGTCTGGAGAGAAGACTGACATCCCAGTTTGAAACAGTAAGGCAGAGAGAAATAATTATTTCTTATTCAGCCTTTTATTCTATTCATACCTTTAACAGATTAGATGAGGCTAATCCACATGGAGGAGGGCAAACTGCTTTTCTCAGTCTACTGATTTAAATGTTAATCTCACCCAGAAACATCTTCACAGACACATCCACAAGTAATGTTTAGCCAAATATCTGGGCAACCCATTGTCCAGTCAAGTTGACACTTTAAAATTGATCATCATAGCAGCTCTCAAGTGTGAGTTCTAAAGTCACTGGTAGATTACTGTATTTTGTACAATACAATCTGTAATTGCCTTGCCATCTTGTCAGACCCTGAACATTTGCCATTTTTTGCAGGCAATTGGGCCCCTGAAAGTTTGTCCACCTCTGATTTGATTAGGCAATCGCTGTCATATGGCAATATGAGTAACCAACACTGTACTACGCTCTAAACATAAGGCAATTTATCCCACTGTACATTAGCCTCTAGACATCTTTATTTTGAGCATTTTTTTTCATAGCACTTATAACATTCTCACTTTTAGAGAATTTAAATATTTCATATGCTTTTTCACTAAAATGTAACATTCCTAAGGGCAGAAATATTTGTCAGTATTGTTCTACTAACATATCTTACTTTAATAGCAGGTAGTTAATAAATATCTTGAAATGTTTCCTAAGACCAAATTTCCCTCCAGAAATTGTTGTCAAGATTATGCCCCAAATCAAAACTATCCCCTATTAAACATATACTTTCTGCTTATATTTGTTGAATCCTATTCACACATATTTTCCAAATTCCTGATAGATTTTACTTTTTATCATTCATGCACACACACACACACACACACACACACACACACACAGCCATCCTCCCTTACCCATGGTTCCTCTCTTCATGGTTACAGTTATCTGCAGTCAAATGTAGTCTAAAAGTTTTAAATGGAAAATTCCAGAAACAAAAAAAATACACATTTTTAATTGTAGCCTTTCTTAGTAGCCTGAAGAAATCCCATGCCATCTCACTTTGTCCTTCACAGGACATGAATCATCCCTTCGTCTAGCATATTATGCTGTAGACACTGCCTATCCTTTAGTCACTTAGCAGTCCTTTTGATTATCACATCAAAAACCAGTATTTACATAGTTTGGTACTATTTGCAGTTTTAGGCATTCACTGGGGATCTTGGAACATATTCCTTGCAGATAAGGGGACCTAGTGTACTTAGTTATGTATTAATTATGTGCCAAACACTTTGCTAGTTTCCAGGGATGTAATATTGTCTTAGGGGAAAATTCATTAAAAGCATAGCCTGAGACATAATTTGTTAAGGGAATACTCTTAAGAAAGAAAAAAGAAAACTCTAATGGAGTAAAGAGAACATCCTAGGTACGAGTATAGAATTGAATAGTGTCACTCAGAAATTGACATCTTCCCAGAACCTCAGAAAATGACCTTATGTGGAAATATGGCCTTTGCAGAGGTAATTAGTTAAGATGATGGTCACACTGGATTAGAGTGGGCCCTAAAATCAATACTTAGTGTACTTAATAAAAAGGGAATAAGAGACACAGAGATATGCATGGGAAAGAGAATCATATCACGAAAGAGACAGAGATTGGAGTTATTCAGCTACAAACCAAGGGATACCAATGATTGCTAGAAGACACCAGAAGCTAGGAATCTTGGAAGGCTTCTTCGCTAAAGCCTTCAAAGTAAGCATGGACCTACCAACGACTTGATGTCTAAATTTTACCCTGCAGAATTGTGAAAGAACACATCTCTGCTGTTTTCAGTCAGAAATGTGAGAGATCTGACTGAAACAGAGTAACAGATTAAAGTGGTAGTAAGTGTGCAGTCTTTCACGTTTAGGATGCTGTGGGCTATATATAGGTTTCCCATTATCAGGCTGAGGAATTTATCTTCTATCTCTAGTTGCCAAAAGTTTTTATCAAGGTGTTGAATTTGTTAAATTACTCTTCAGTATGAGAATTTACTATGAGAAAATAGGATTTTAATGAACAGTTGAATGGATGTTCTAATAACAACTGAACCAATGAATTCTTTGAATCTGAAATTCTTTACCCAGCCAAGTCTACAAATAAAGATTACACAGACTGCTGAGACAAATTCTGAATAATGAAAGCAACAATGTTGATGATTACAATGATGCTGATGATGATGATTTAATTGTGAAATAATATAATTTGAGGAAAAGCTTCCCAACAACAACCAGGTAAGTAGACATAAAGGCAGATCTAGCAATCTAAATGAGAGTGTCTAACTAGTGTGCAGCTCTTTTAGGGCATCACAAGTGATATGAATCAGTACTAATTATGTTCTATTCACATGCAACTCCACTGATAATACATATTCCAAGCTGTTAGAACTGAAAAGAAAAAAAGAAGCCATTGATAAATTAAATATTAAACATTGTGACATTTTTTCCTCATCCACTCAGATATTGCAGCATACAGATTAAAAGGAAAAAGTATTTTAAGAGTGGATGAATTGGGAATAATTTCATGTTAGTTAATAGGTATATAAAAATTATTTGCTGTATATCCTTGTAAAGCCTATAAGATTGGGAATCACTGTGTAAGTTGGAATACTTTTGTAAATCTTTATATATGTTTAGTATAGTAAACATATATATTAAATATATATATATGCTACATATATTTAAAATTATATAAAAGCAATTGGCAAAGACACTGCCATTTTTTAAGTTGCTGTGGCCATATGACTGTATAATGGAACAGATAACCTGGTTAAGAATAAAGTGCATCTTTCTCCTAGCTACCACAAGAGCTTCTGAGCATACACTGCCATTAGACTTAATTGTATTAGAAGAGGGGCCCCATGACTCATTCTCACAATTTAGAGAGCTTTAGAAACAGAAGGAAATGGCTAACAATAAGGCAAACATTGCCTAGGCAATTCCAAGCTTTACTTTCGGCATACACAACTATGAGATCATGGAATTCTCTTCCCCAATAACACCATGACTATGTTCATTATCTGTGCAAAAATATTTTCTTTTTCTCAAATACATCAGTGTCCACATCAGGAGTCCAAATGGTGGCCAAGGGACAGACACTTAGATGGAATTTTGACAAGCAGACTGAGATGTATACATATGCCCACACAAGACCCATTGCAGGAAAGCGAGAGCGAACTGAAAAAGGTTGATGGAACACAGGGCCGGTTTGTTCCACATCACCTAGTTCTGGCCTAGAGCACAAAAAAATACATGAAGTCTAAGTTTATATGGTCAGATATAAATTTTTCTGTTTTTATTCTGACCATATAAATTTTATAATATATATTCTCTCCTCCCTCCACTTTCACAAGTGTGTTTTCAAATTGACAGAAAAGTCATTGGTTCAAAATGACTTTTCTGTCATTTTGAAAACACACTTGTGTAAGTGGAGGGAGGAGAGAATATGTATTACTTAATAGATTAATAGTTTAATATGCATTTAAAATTATAGGCATTTATACAGACATCCATTTTTATTCTTGAGCTAGGACATTCAAATTTTAAGCATGGGGCTACTGTTTTATTCTACTTCCATGTTAATGATCATATATTTTAAAAAAGCTGCATCCAAATGAATTAAGAGTAATAAAAGTTCAAGTGAACACCATTACATATTGAATTCCCTACTGAATTGATGTCTCTAAAAGCGGTTAATAAGTCTTTGTGTAACGGATAAAAATATGTCACTAGTGCATGGCCTGAGGTCATAAATTAAAGAGAATATACTGAAACTAAGTGCTTGGAAATATGTCAGAAAAAACATATATGCCTTTGACAATGTGGTTGCTATAAAGTATATGTAAATTAAATTATTTTAATCCACACTGACTTAGCTAATTTACCTAATACAAATGCACAAAGTCTAGGAGACTAGAGCTGTGGGTATGATCACTTCTGAGACTTGGAGTTAAATGAAAATGTGGTGCTTTGAAGGCTTGAATTGTTTGCTCTAACTGACAGAGACACTAAGTAGGACCCTTGCCCTCTGCTACTTCCTCCCCAGGGACCTAACAGAGAAGTCAAGTTAACACAGACTATTGTAGAATTTAAGATTTTTTCTTCTGGAAGCTAGGAGTTAAAGGCTACTACACTGGCTCTGCAAATTCCCTTCCATTCCTGCTGAGATGAGAGAGTACATTTGATTTGCATTATCTTCAACTTACTTTCCTGGTTTGAAGTACCATTAGGAATCTTGTAAAAATGCTAAATTTTGGAATTTTGACTCCTTGAACCAACAAACACACTGAATGCAGATGCACATTACATTTTATAAATCCACATAGATATTTTTAAAAATATCTGCATCCATGGTTCAACATTTTCTTCCTTGGCATGAATTCCAGGAAGTATTTCCAACAATTTTGACAATATAAATCAACAAAATCCAGCAATAATTTCTGGAAATATATCTTGTCTTACTCACTAAGGTTGTTTTCATTCTACCCCACAAATAATGCTGATATTGACCAGTATCTGATTACAGGGTTGGCACATAAGTATGAGAGAAAGAGGGCAATTTTTTTCTTACTCTAGCAAAGAAAATTGAATGGAAGATATTTTTGTAGGGGCATTAAGTAAGGGATTGGCAAACTTATTCCGCAAAAGTTAAAATAGTATGTATTTTAGGCAAATCCTTCTACGTTTCGTTTTGCACAATTCATTTTAAAAATTTACAATTTTCTGGCGTGGTGGCTGATGCCTGTAATCCCAGCACTTTTGGAAGCTGAGGTGGGCAGCGGATCACCTGAGGTCAGGAGTTCGAGACCAGTCTGGCCAACAAGGTGAAACCCCGTCTCTACTAAAAGTAGAAAATGAGAGGGGTGTGGTGATGTGTGCCTGTAGTCCCAGCTACTTGGGAGGCTAAGGCAGGAGAATCACTTGAACCCGGGAGGCAGAGGTTTCAGTGAGCCAAAATGGTGCCACTGCACTCCAGCCTGACTGACAGAGTGAGACTGTCTCCAAAAAAAAAGGTACAATTTTTTAGCTCAATGAGGCTATGGGCCTATCTGGCCATGGACATTAGTTTACTAACTCCTAGTATTCAAACTTTCCATACCCTCTAAGACATGTCCAAACCAATGGTGTAGGTGTCCCTTTTTAACATTCAAGACCATATTTTTCACCTTCAAGAATTTGTGAGACTCTAAATTCAGCAGAAGTTCTGCAACAGACTTAGTTGGTCTCCATTTTTTGGTTTATCTTGTCCTTACTGCTAAAAGCAATGAGAAAATAATTCAGATCAAGCACAGAAAGGTGATTCATTATATGCAATACCTTGAGGTAAGCATTTTAATTATTTAAAACTGACACTCTTTAGGCTTATTCAGTGCTACAAATTGAATTTGTCCATCAAAACTTGTGTTGAAACTTTATCCCAAAGGTGATGACATTAATAGATAGGACAAGTAAGAGGTGATTAGATCATAAGTGCTCAGCCCTCATCATTGGATTGATTCAGTTATTGTGGGAGTGAGTTCATTATCTCAAAAGATCAAATTAACCCATAATACCAGATTATCTGTGCTAAAGAATTCCAACATTTCCCTGTGGGCTTTAGAGTGGTACCGGTTATTACTGACTTGTTGTTTCTCCTACTGACCATTCAAATTAATATTTGTAATAAATTGTGTCATTTTTACATCTACATTTTTGTCTTTGCAAGTAAGTGTACCTGCATGAATTGCTGCTTTCAAAGAAATGCCAGTGGTCAGGAACTCTATGTTAGGAAAAGATCAATACTTGCTCACCTATGGTTCTTCTTAGTGCATAAACACATGTAGGTACTAAGCACACAATGTATGTAATATATACACATTGCTGCAGAAGTTGATGAATATGGGTTTCTTTAATACCTTTTCAGCATATAAAGCATGTGGCAACCTCTGCAAACAGTAAATTTAGGTTCTAATTTTGTCCTAACTCAGTTGTCTCAAATTGCTGTCATAGGAAGTTGACTAAATTATTCTATGGAGAGAAGAAATTATTTTTGTGATAATAAACCAATTTCCAATTTCAGTTTACTCTATTTTATAATGTGCCACTTGTGTTATACTCCATTTGCCTCAGTATCACTGATAGAGACAGGAGACAACCAAATGCCACCCAGGTCATGGTGCACAGGGGGCTTGCTTATACATGCCAATGGTGAAAAATGTTGTCCCTTAACACATGTGCAGTAAGGGAAATAAATCAATGTAGACTGGCTCAGACTAAGGGCCTGCCTGCAGACTAGGGGAATGGGGTGGAGTCACAGGGAATTCTTGCTCGATGCATGGGGAGGAGCCTGGCCTTCAGCTCCTGTGTGGTGGTCTGCTATTCAATCTGAGAGACAGCAGCCTGTTGGCAGGATCCCCTTTTTTAGCTGAGAGCATTCCTTTAATAAATTCTGCTCTCCTCACCTTTCTATGTGTCTGTGTGCCTAATCTACTCCAGTTGTATGACAAGAACCTGGATTTTAGCTGAACTAAGGAGCATCAAATCCTGAATCATCATGAACTATATAAAATTAAGCTGCAAGGAACAAAACACTAAAACATTTTATTTCACAAATGCTTATAATGGCATAAAATGGCAGCTTCTAACTCTGGAATGTATTTCTATTAATACCATTGTTAAAATTTATTTGTCTTAACACCTTGCAGAAGTGTTGGAGTCATCATAATTACATCTCTCTCTTTTAAAAGCTAGACTGTAGTTTATATGTGACTATTCTTGTCACCTTTTGAAATCTCTCATAACATATGCTAATAAAATAGAGCAGCACCTTTCTTCAAATAGTTAATTTATATATCAAATAGAAGAGAAGGAAACCAAGTCTCACATACACATACACAGACACACACACAAAACACATTAAATATGCATGAGCTAGTCCCTTGAGTACTGCTTATTTTATTCATTACTTATACATTTTTTTTCATAGTGATGATTTCCACAAGGATTGGCCATGTATATGCAGCATCTTATTGTAATACATAAAGAAATTTATGTATTCATGTTTATAAATACATAAACAAAACAAGTTAAAATAAATATTAAAAAAATGTGCTTCCTGAAAAATATTTTCTGCTTTGACATAATTCAAAGACAAAATACAATTAAGTGAAATTTTAATCAGCTTTGGGTACTTCCCCAAATATTTTAAATTCATTATCCCAATCATTTATTTTGCTAGTGCTATCACAGGTATTTAATATTATCCTTATTTACAGTTATATAATTTGAAACTCTAAGATGTCAAGTTAATTTTTAAAAAATAAGTTTTATTTCTGAGCTTATATACTTAACAGCCAGGATACACTGTGGATAGATCATGGGCTTTAAAGCAAACAGGATTAGGTTCTTAAACAAATCCTTACTTTTGCAAGTTAAGTATTTTTCTTAAACTACACAGACAGCAAAAAGCAGGATATATAGAATTCTGCATTTATTTTGTACTAGATCTATTATTGTTATTATTATCATTATTATTTAGAGAGAAGGTTTCAGTATGTTGCCCAGGCTGGAGTTTATTGGCTATTCGCAGGCTGATCATTGCACACTACCGCCTCAAACTCCTGGCTTTGAGCAATCCTTTCACCTCAGCCTTTCAAGTAGCTGGGACTATAGACATGTGCCACTGTATCTGGTTTATACTGGTTCTATTATTAAGCTCTGTACCAAGTTTATAGTTATTTATGAACTTAGAGATTTTAGCATATATGTTGTTATGAGATTTGTATTTGGAGGATGGTAGTGTTCAAATGGTTGGTTTGATGATTTCTTGATTTTTACATTGCTTTGTAGTATTAACAAATTTTCTAGGAGTTGAACAATATCTAGGAAAGGGAAATATTAAACCTTATTGGAAATAAACTCTATTATAATGTGTCTTGACTAAAATAAAGTCTATAGGTGAGGAGATAGTATGTTACTAAGAAGAATGTTCAAAGGAAACTATTTCTGCCACTCTTAAAATGGCATTTGTGTGCATATAACTCAAACCTCTAGGCAAACTCAACTGTATTAGTTCATTTAATGTTTCTAAAAAGAATAGCTAAGGCTAAGTAATTTATGAGAAGAAATTTATTTGACTCATGGTTCTGTAGGTTGTACAAGAAGCATGGTGCTGATATCTGCTCAGCTTCTGGTGAAAGCCTCAGGCTACTTCCACTCATGACAGAAAGTGAAGGGGAGCTAGATTATGCAGGGATGAGGTGATGAAAGAGGACATGAGAGAGAGAGAGGTGGGAGATGGCAAACTCTGTTTAAAGCCTGGCTCCCATGGGAACTCATAGAGCAAGAACTCACTCATTACTGTAAGCATGGCATCGAGCCATTGATGAGAGACTTGCCCCAGTGACTCAAACCTCCCCATTAGGCCCTATCTTGAACATCGAGAATCAAATTTCAACATGATGTTTGGGGAAACAAACTTCCCATTATAGCATCAATCTTATACCAAAACTGGCCCTGTAGTTTCTCCATGGATGAGCTTATTACATTGCAATTGCGTTGCCCAAGAACTTCATTTTCTACCTTACAAACAAAAAGATATAATAATAGCAACCCCCCTTGGCAATAATAAACCATTTTAAAGTTAAAAACAAACGAACAACAGATACTGGCAAGATTGTAGAGAAAAGGGAAAAATTACATACTGCTGGAAGAAATGTAAATTAGTTCAATCACTATGGAATGCAGTTTGGAGATTTCTCATACAACTTAGAACTATCATCTAGCCCAGTAATCCCATTAGTGGGTGTGCAGCTTCCAAAATATAAATAATTATTTCTACCAAAACTATAGATACACTGGTATGTTCATTGCAGCACTATTCATGAAGGTCAAGACTTAGAATCAACCCTGGTGCCTATCAACGGTGGACTATACAAAGAAAATGCAATACATACACAGCTTGAAACTATGCATCATATAAAAAGAGTGAAATCATGTCCTTTGCAGGATGTAGCTGAAAGCCATTATCCTAAACAAATTAACACGGGAACAGAGAACCACGTACCACATTATTTCGCCTGTAAGTGAGGGCCAAACATTGAGTACATGTGGACTCTAGGGGAGTGGTAGATACTGAGGAGTACTTGAGAGTGGAGGATAGGGGGAAAGTGAGGGTCAAACCAAGGCTTCTCTCTACCTTCCCTTGCCCTTCTGTTTATCTATCTATCTATCTATCTATCTATCTATCTATCTATCTATCATCTATCTATTTATCTATCTAATCTATTATCTGTCTATCAATCAATCTTACAGCTTGGAATTTGTTATGTGCTAAATTGTGTACCCCACTAAAATTCACATATTGAAGTCTAAGCTCCAGTCTCTCAGAAGATGACTGCATTTTGAGATAGGGCCTTAAAATAGATAATCAAGGGTAAATTAGGTCAGTGAGCTGATCCCTAACCCATATGACTGGTATGTTTCTAAGAAGAGACGACCACACAAACATCCACAGACCAAAGTTCATGTGAAAACAAAGGGAGAAGACAGCCATATACAAGTCAAAAAGGGAGGACTGAGACAAACCAACCCAGGAGACACTTAAATCTCAGACTTCTAGCCTCCAGAACTGTGAGATGATATTTTTTTGTTGTTTCAGCCACCAAGTCTGTGCTACTTTGTCTTGGCACCCCTAGCAATATAATATATGTTTATTCCATAAAGGTTTGTCTCTTCTCCCCACTTGGTTATTTTATCACTTATTTATACCAGTGTGTGATCATGTATATATTTTTTTGGATACTTTGGGCTACAATCTGTTGAGGCCCAGAAAACAATACCCTAAATGTTTGACATTTTGAATTAAAATTAAAAGACCTCAGAAATAAACCTCAAAATCCTGCTTTCTCTCCACCTTTCCCTACCCTTCTGTCTTTTCACAAAAGCAGGAAGTTCTCCCCTTGGCAATTTCCTTATCTGACTAAGGATATTTCTTACCTAAGTAAATGCAGTTTTCTTAAGACCACAAGAATCTTATCCAATAACCAGGAAAGATTAACCACCAGAGAAGAGGCTAAAAGTTGTCACTATGCCCAGGTAAGTTTTTTATCTATTCTTCTGTGGGAAACTTTAAAAGGTCACTGGATGATCTTATCTGTATAAGAAGATAACTTTTGTTCACAGTGAAATTCCACCCCTCACCCTCCCACTACCTTCCCCAGAGCTCTCAGGAATGTTTGAGTTCATTTATTTCCCATAAAAATAATTTACTACTGCTCTAAAATTACCTACAGCTCCCCACTTTCCTCTCTCCTGTGGAAAAAGTATTTAAGCCTCTACCATCTGGCCCTTCTTTGAGTATCGTATTTGTGGGATTCCCATGTCCATATGCATGTTAATACATCTGTATGCCTTTTTATTCTAATAATCTATTGACAGACATTTTAGTGAAACTCTGATGAGAAGAGAGGAAGCTTTCCTTCCATCTCTAAAGACGTAATACTGTTATTAATGTTGTGCAAATTGTTCCAATTTGGCTCCCACCGTTGGGAGCTCTTTCAGTTTTACTCCATATCCCTTTGACATGCTCTCTTTCATTTTATTTTGTGGGTACTCCTCTTCTTTCTAGTACTATAAGATGATCTAGACTCATATATACCCTGTCCAGGCCTTAAAATTAAAATCCTAGTTACTTTTATCATGAATGGTATTTAGAGACCAAGTTATATTACTTGGGTTTGCTCATTGTTTTTGGGTTATCACTGTTGTTGGACTGACTCAGTATAAGTGTTGGGGTTCAGGACTCTATCCCAAAATATTTCTATTTGAAAATTTATTATTAGCTAGCTATTTGGAGAGACTATAGACATATAGGTAGTACTGAAATACTGCCCATTGTAAAGAAAGTTTATATCTACAAAGAACTGACTATACTAGGAGGAAAACTGCTCAGAGACAACTTTTATTACATGAGAGACTCTGAATATAATGCAGGCTTATTCACCATTCATTTCCTCCCCTTACACTTTTATAGTGCTTACTCCACAACCGACCCCAAAAGATTCAATCCCTTCCTTCTTTCTGCAGCTAATGAAGCTTTATAATGTTTATTAATCTGATCATTTTTTGAGTCTCATACTTTTGTGGGATGCCCATGTATACATACACAATTAAATATGATTTTGCTCCTTTTAATCTGCCTTATGTCAACTTAATTCACAGCCTAGCTAAAGAACCTAGGAGAGTGGAGGGAAGCCATTTTGTCCTTCTAGAAATAGAGATGCATGACTGTGAAATAAAACATATGTACAAACATCTATAATTTGTTCTATGTCCATCTGTGTGTATGTTGTATATGTAAACATAATGTGTTTGTATATACTCAGATATATGTATATGTATATAAACACATATTTATGTACACATTTGAACATATGGAGTGTAGTTATAATAATCATTTTAAGGTCTTTGCAAATTATAGTATTTGTGTCCATTTTGGGATTATTTCCATTCTCATCATGTCTTATTGTTTTCCTCATTATTTGCATGCTGATAATCTTAGAAGATAACTTGAATTTTACCTTAGTGGGTGCTGGCTATTTTTGCATGTATTAACAACTTCTGAGCTTTGTGGGAGGATTTAAGTAATTTAGAAAGTGTTGGATTCTTTCTGGTATTGTTCTAAATGATATTTTTACGCAGATTAAGTGAAGCCCTCACTCTAGAACTCAATTCTTCTCTAATACTTAGATGAACCTTTCTAAGTAGTCTACCCAATGTCCCATGATTTTATGAGATCTTCCAGCCTGGCTGATAAGAAAGGTATAGCCTGTGTAAGCACTGGGCACTGTTTATTCTAATGTTTTTGGATGGCTCTTTGCAAAAATATTGTAATAACCAATGAGGTACAAAAAGCTATGTATTAATCATGATAACACAATTGCATGGATAAATTATTTTCAGAAGACACAGAGACAGCTGCAGCATAAACAACTTGTTTGCTTCTAGTCGAGCTTCTCCTTTATTTTTAATGTAGTCAACTTTAGCATTGCCTTGACACCCTGGATCCCTACTGGCTTGCATCATGTGGGCAATTCTACCCCCTGCATCATACTCAAGGGGAAAAATACAAACTTTCAATAGACTAATCAAAGCCACTTCCATGCTCTCTAGGAGAGCAAATTAAGTTGATTATTTTCATTGCTCAAATGCAAATGCTATAGCACTAGAAATTCAAGACACACAACACTTAGGTTGCATTCAAAGTAAGAATTTTAATATACTCTTGTAGAAAACCCACACAGTGATTTGAAATTTACACATAATTATAGAGAATTACCTGATTAAATTTTAGTGTGGCGCTATTAAGCAAAAAAAAAGAAAAGAAAAGTCAAGTAACTGTAGACTTTTTCAGTTTTAAAATGCCATTGGATATTTGAAAAATGATTCCTGTTATTTCTGATATAATTTCAAAACACACACAGTGGAAGAAGCAATGAAAAAATACATAATTTAAAATAGAAACATTCCCATTTCATTTACATGTTTTGTTAGTATTCAAGTAAAGCATACACATCCACGTGATACAGGGCAACATTCAAATTATAGACATCAAATTACCATTCATTACAACTGCAACTTACAGAACCTTTACACTAAAAGTAGAATTTCTTTGAATAAGGGCAATTTAAGCATACACACAAATATAGTATAACATTTTGGGAGGGATAAAAATATAATATCTAAAAGTTGTATTTTAGATCCTCCCAACATGAGATAAAAGAATGGTTAGTGGTTTGAATTACATTCTAATGCAGTACATGAAGGAGTCCTTAGAAAGCCAGATGTATAATCATTGGTATGTGTTTCTAATATCTTGCTTGGTATGATATAAACTATACTCCAGATTTATATTTGATTTATAAAAGAACACATAAATAATATAAGTTAAATATTTTCTATAACGAAATTATTTGCCATATTACCATTCATTTTTTCTTAAGATATAAACAAAATCACAAATATAGCTGTGTATCACATTGACTTTAACTCTTGATTCATGAATCAGGGCATCCTCCATTCTAAAAATAGTATGAGAACTCCCTCTGGGCAATGGCAAAAGAGTAAGAGTAGGTTTTTTTTTTTTTTTTTTTTTTTAGGTGGAGACAGCGAAACAGAACAATAAGGAAAAAACAAACAACAACAACCCCTAATTGGTTAACATCAGGTTATTTTAGGTTTCTTTTTTACAAAGGTTAAAGCAGAAGGAAATTCCATATAAAGCTGACTCAGGTAGGTTGGAATATCCAGTTTTCAGGAAAACCTGCTTTGTTTTGGGATCAGTTTGCTTTCTTAAAGTTTCAGTTTGATTAAGTGGCATTTAGCATAAGTAATTTCATTTTGGTTTGGTCTGGTATGTTGAATGCTAGTGCGGGAGCTTAGTACAGAACAAGTACCTTCCATAATTTTGTTTAACTATATGTATGTATATATGTATAATAATTATGGTCTATGTTTTCCAATATAAAATCCACCACATGAATAATCATTTAGAATGTGTTCATGTGTTCTGTATCTTATATTCAAAAACATATTAACACATTATATAATTACTTTTCATAAAAAGGTTGCTTCATATTTTATATTTAAAATATACATATAGGACAATTTCACCATCTAAAGTTATGCTTTCATAAAGCTAAGGAGTTTCCTTGGAAATTCTTCATGATGCATCTGTAATTGTAGCTATGAACAAGGCAATGATGTAATATAAATCTGTAGGTTTATCTGTAAATAGAAAAGGTCATTATTATAATATTTAAAAAGTTTAAGAGATGTTCTGTTTTCTTTCACATGTGCTCAGTTGTTGGAAGTACAAACATCTCAGATCATGTGAAAAAATTAACTTAGTGAATCTAAGTATTGATGAAGTACCCCGCTGTCTTCTATTCACAGCACATCATTCTCCAGCAGATCCCATCCTTTGGAGAATATAAACTATTCTGTTCTTTGCAAAATTATTTGAAAATTCCTTATGTTAAAATAGCAAATTGCAGAAGTATGATGGACTTAAGGCCATTGGAAACTGATCAGTACAGATGACCTGCACAAACACTGCATATGCCAAAGAAGCCATAGAATCTAGTTGTTTATCTTATTCTTCTTTGTATTCAACTGCTGGAAGCAAAGCCATCTCAGTGCGTGTGTTCTATTTTCAATTCTTTATGTGTTGCTTAAATAGAAATAACTGCCTAAAGGTAATAGAATAATTGTGCACACTTACTCACTTTATACAAGTTAGAAAAAAGTACCTGACTTCAAAAGCTTCCAGGATGTATGAGTAATTTTATAAAATAATTATTTATTTCCTTTTGAGAGAAAGTAGAATAAAATGTCTCTAATGTTCTATAGTTAAAAAGATGGTAACTACAAAGTGACCTTTTTAGGACTTTGTCACTTCTTGTAAAAATGGGAGAATTTTATTTTCTTTTGTTACTGATTTTCTTCAAAATAACAAACTTTTAGATTGTCACAATATTCAAATAAATGTAAACAACCCCATTTTTAAAGAAAGATAAAAGAACTTTGATGCTACAGTTAAGTGAAAATGATGATACAACTTTGAAATATATCATAAATAACTTTTCTTATGCATAGAATAATCAAAAATGAATAAAGACAGAGATTCTACAGAGTTATACAAGATCACAATACATAGGAAAAGAAAAAAAAATTGACATTTCTAGAATGTGAAATAAAACTCAACAGTATTTTTAAAAGCACACTCTAAACTGAAAAGCACTTTCCTCTTTTATTAATAACATTAACATTTATGTAAATCTTTCATTGTGTACAGAAAGAAAACTCTTGATTTCTAAATATTGACGAAGTACACTGTTGTCTTCTATTCTCCATACACCGTTCTCCAGCAGATCTGATCCTTGGCAGAAAATAAACTCTTCTGTTCTTTGCAAACTTGTTTGAATATTCCTTGATTAAACAGCAAATTGGAAAACTGTGATGGACTTGAGGTCATTGGAAATTGATGAAAACAGATGACCAGCACAAATACTAGATATGCCAAAGAAGTCATAGAATCTACTAATTGCTTATCTTATTCCTCTTTATATTAAAAATAATCCTAAACTTCTTTTTCTTTTTATGATTAAAAATCACTTTGGACTGGGCACAGTGGCTCATATCTTTAATCCCAGCACTTTGGGAGGGCTAGTTGGGCTGATCACTTGAGGTCAGGGGTTCGAGACCAGCCTGTCCAACATTGTGAAACCCCATCTCTACTAAAAACATAAAAATTAACCAGACATGGTGGTGGGTGCCTGTAATCCTAGCTACTTGGGAGGCTAAAATGGGGGATCGTTTGAACCTGGGAGGTGGAAGTTGCAGTGAGCCAAGATTACACCATTGCACTCCAGCCTGGGTGACAAGAGTGAAACTTTGTCTCTAAATAAATAAATAAATAAATAATCACTTGGTGGAAAAAATCTACAACTGCTGAAAGAAATTCTATGTTTTTTCTGATGCAAAATACTTTCAATAATCATTTCCAGACAGTTCAAGGAATTGCGCTGACAGCAAAGGGAATTTCTATCTTTTGAAACACAATTTTGGATTCATTCTTCAGATTTTTGGTTTTATTTTCCAGTGAGTTTTCTGTGTCATCAATGACTTCTTCCACAAGAGCTTTGTGAACTCTATTAAGGCTTACAACACTGTCAAAGACCATAGTTATCTTTTTGTATTTTCTGTTATGAGAATGAAACAAAGTGACCAAAACCAACATGAATAAGGAAAATTCAAAGATGTTTTATTCAAAAACATTTTCATTCAATTGAATGTGATTAGAGTCTACAAAATTATGAAAATAAATGTGCTATCAAATTTCAGAAGTTATATCAAAGTTTATTAGTTTAAACTCTAAAAGCAATATCCAACAAGTATCCTATTGCACATTTTCCAGGATAACCCTATGAGGTAGCATGTCATGAATCTTAAATTTTGGCTTTTCATGAATGACTGTATTGTTTTAGAGTAGAATACTGTGTTTAGAAAAATAACGTCCCTTCTGAAGGAAATTAAATATGTATCTTATTTAAAAATTCAGTAGGGAACACTTGTTTTGTCAGGATGGCATATCTTATTGTTATATTCTGTCTCAATGGCTACACTCAGGTTCCCTGCTGCCATTATATATGAATATGAAACCACTTCTCTGGTGGAAATAGCTGTAGGACTGACATTTCATTATAATGCAGGGTGCTAGTATTCTACCAAATACAACAAAACTAAATGGTTCCCCTCATTCACTTCTCGTATTAAGAATCTCAAAGGAGATAGAAACCAAAATACAGCTTAGGTTTATGTAGGAAAATTCAATTTGTAATTTTAACATTTTAACATTTTTGCATCTATTATTATTTGTGGGCACCTGATGGGTTTTATACCTAAGGATCATCAACATTACAATATTTGTCAAAGATTCAAATTACTGCTGGAAGTTTACATAAGCAAATCTAATTAAAAATATTTTCTTCTTATATATTATTTACTTATCCATGACTAACAATATACAGAGTATATACTATGAACAATTGGAGTTAATTTGCTAAGAATTTAAGAAACAAAATATTTCTCACTGATTAGAATTTAGTTTCTGTAGTCATTTGACCTTAAAAACTACCTTTCTAAATTTACTTTTTTAACTTATTCTTCATGTACTTCACTGAGCTTCAAAGACTTATTAATCAAAGAAAATGACCCAGGCAAGTCTCAATTATTTTAAGGGGTTTATTTGCCAAAGTTAAGGATGCACCTGGAAAAAGAATGCAGAACCACAGGAAAAATCTGTGTTCTGGGCTTTTTTGGAAGAGAGTTTGAGCACCTCAATATTTAAAGGGAAAAGAGTCTGTACTGAGAGAAAGAGGAAGAAAGAAAGAAAAGTATGGGTAGATAAGAAGAAAATGGTTGCATTCATTTGAGTCTTTGATCAGCATTCACTCAATATACATTTTGCATGTGAGGGGACATAGAAGAATAGTCACTTATGCATTTGTACTGCACTCAGTGAATAAGCATTTTTACATAAGATCAAATAAACATAGGGCCAATGAATTAATCTAATATGCATTTGGTTCAGGTGAGCAGAGGGATGACTTCTGATTCTAACCCTTGTTCCATACCTGTGAAGATAAGTTATTAATTTATGCTATCAGAGTAAAATTCAACAGAACTGTTTTAGGCTAAAGATCTTTGGGCCCACAAGGAATTTCCTGGTGGGAAAATTGTGATGGACATATATAGCTTTTTTATCTTTGTAGCTATCTTACATAGGAGCAAAACAAAAGGCAGTTTGCATGGGGCAATTCCCAGCCTGACTTTTCCTTTCAGCTTAGTGAGTTTGTGGCCCTGGGATTTATTTTCCTTGCATAGACTCTATCTGCTTGCCTGTTTTAGAGGCAAATGTTGCTTTAGTAAATGTACTATTTCATTTGAAGTAGTGCAATGAGAAGAAACATACTGTAACTTTTTCTAGTTGCCAGTAATTGAAAGTTTCATAGTAGAAAACCAAAATTATTTTCTTGTGTTGTTGTAGAAGTCAAATCATGAGATAGAGTGCTTTTGCTTTCATACTTTATCCAGTAGGGCTCATCATCATTTTTTTCCTGTTACTCAATATTTTTTGCAATGTAGTAGAAAACATTCATTTATTCCTTGCCCCATTTATTCATTCATTGCCCCATTTATTCAATCAATAGTTATTGCATGCCTTTATGAGGTGCTACATAAAATAATAAATCGAAAATTGTGAGGCTTAAGAGCCTTAATATTAGTTACTCTTATGTTTTTGTCAATTCAGTTCTAATGATGAATAATAGAAAGCATATTTGAAAAAGATAACTAAGTGATATTCAATGGTAGATACACATTATTTGATAAAGTTCATCAGTTAAAGCATTTCAGCAAACTTACCAGATATCTTCTCTATTTAAATCTTGCAAGTTATTTATTAAATAAAGAGAAAAATTTTAAACTATATAATGAAAATAAATTTTGTTTTGAATACCCTCTAACTTTGTCTGTATACATTCAAATAAAAGTGGTGATATGCCCAAAATTTTGAAACAAGTTTCTTTAACAAGAAAACATAAGATGCACTTGCCTGATTAAACAGAATTTCCTCAGAGAGTTGAAAAGATGTTATAAAATTTGAAATTGATGTCAACCATTTTTGAAGATTTCAAATAAATCCGTAAGTTATTTGCATATCCATATTTAGTTTAATGCCGTTATAGTCAATTTAACTTATTGTCTCATTTTTTTACTGTTTTAACTTAATACTTAATTTCATACTCTACATGTCCATCAAAGAAGTAACGCAAGATTAAATTTGCTTCTGTTGAATAGTTTTGGTGAAAGGATTCCAAATATGAATGTATTTTCTTGGACAGATTAAATTTGCTAAAAACATAGAGAATTAAGACTTTATTTCTTTGTTAAATATACAGGTATACATTTAACAACATATAGAAAAGAGTAGTTGAATAATTTTGCCCTCATTTCACAGTATAAATTACAATGTAGAGGAAGCATCTTTTCTGTGCTGTAGCAAATTGTCACACTGCTTTCTAAGGTTAGATCAACTTCCAACATCTTGTTGTCATAAAATATCTTTGAGAATTCCTAAAGTAAAATTTTGAATGGTGTTCTTCCTCTGAAACATCATCTTTTTTTTTTTTTTGTAATTACTTTCCTAGGCCAGGCTCAATGGCTCACATCTGTAATCCCAGCACTTTGGGAGGCTGAGGCTGGTGGATCCCTTGAGGCTAGGAGTTCGAGACCAGGTAACCCTGTCTCTGCCAAAAAAAAAAAAAAAAAAAAAAAGAAAAAAAAATTAGCTGGTCATGGTGGCATGTACCTAAAGTCCCAGCTACTTGGGAGACTGAGGTAGGAGAATTGCTTGAACCCAGGAAGTGGAGGCTGCAGTATACCAAGATTGTGCCACTGCTCTCCATCCTGGGTGGCAGAGCAAGACTGTGTCTCAAATAAACCAACCAACAAACAAATAAAGACATCAATAACAATTACTTTTCTCATTTTGGGAGATGGGAAGAAGGAGCAGGCAAAGAAAAGCTTGTCCGTCTGTACATCTCCCCTACATTGCTCTGTCTATCTAGAGTCTTTCAAACAGCCAGTCTGAACATTCATGTGGGCATATTTCTTGTGTTTCTGTCTATGTTATATGAGAACTTCACTTCCAGTGTTATCCCTTTTCTTTTACTTTGCAGAACTTTTATCTTTGTTAGCCAATTCCCTCTTCCAATTATCCACTTTTGTAAAATGTCACTTGGATTTATCAGTGGAAGGCATGAAGGCAATACAATTACATGCTTGCTGTTCCATCTTTTATGAACAGAACAAAAGATGCTCAGTGGCCTGTCACCATAGACTACGAAGTACCTGATCATCAGTGTTCATGGTGAGTAGGTTATTTATGAAGTGACTTGTGGATAGAAGAGCCAGCAGTGAAGGTTTTACTTTATAAAATTAGTTACAGTCAGTACACCTTGTGATATGATTTGGCTGTGTCTCTACCCAAATATCATCTGGAATTGTAACAATCCCCAGGTGTTAAGGGTGCGACCTGGTGAAGATAATTGAATCAAGGGGGCAGTTTCCCCCATATTGCTCTCATGATAGTGAGTGAGTTCTCACCAGGTCTGATGGTTTTATAAGGGGATTCCCCCTTTATTCAGCACTCATTCTTTCTCCTGCTGCCCTGTGAAGAGGTTCCTTCTGCAATGATTGTAAGTTTCCTGAGGCTACCCAAGCCATGTAGAACTGTGAGTCAATTAAACTTCTTTTCTTTATAAATTACCTATTTTCAGGCAGTTCTTTATAGCAATATGAAAATGAACTAACACAGTAAATTGGTGCCACAAAGAGAGGGGTGCTTCTATAAAGATATCTCAAAATGTGGAAGCAACTTTAGAATCGGGTAACAGGAAGAGGTTGGAATGGTTTGGAGGGCTCAGACAAAGGCAGGAAAATGTTGAAAAGTTTGGAACTTCCTGGAGACTTATTGAATGGCGTTGACCAAAATACTGTTAGTGATATGGACAATGAAGTTTAGGATGAGGTGGTCTCAGATGGAGATGAGTAACTTCTTGGGAACTGGAGTCACTCTTGCTATGCAAAGAGACTGGTGGTATTTTGTCCCTTTACTAGAGATCTGTGGAACTTTGAACTAGAGAAAGATGATTTAGGGTATCTGGTGCAAGAAATTTCTAAGCTGCAAAGCATTCAAGAGGTGACAGAGAATAAGAGTTTGAAAAATTTGCGCCTGAAAATGCAATAGAAAGGAAAAACCCATTTTTCTGGGAGGAAATTCAAGCTGGCTGCAGAAATTGGCAGAAGTAACAAGGAGCCAAATGCTATCGCCAAGACAATGGGAAAAATGTCTCCAGGGCACGTCAGAGACCTTCTCTGCAGCCCCTTCTGTCACAGGCCCTGAGATCTAGGAGAGAAAACTGGTTTTCTGGGACAGGCCCAGGGCCCCATTGCTGTTTGTAGCCTTGGAACTTGGTGTCCTGCATCCCAGCAGTTCTAGTCATGGCTAAAACGGGCCAACATACAGCTCAGGTTGTGGCTTCAGAGAAGCCATTGGCAGCTTGGCAAGAAGCCATTGGCAGCCTTGGCAGCTTTAATAGGCTGTTAGTCCTGTATGTGTGGAGAAGACAAGAACTGAGGTTTGGGAACCTCTGCCTAGATTTCAGAGGATGTATGGTGAACACCTGGATGTCCAGGCAGAGTTGTGCTGCGGGGGTGGAACCTACATAGAGAACCTCAGCTAAGGCAGTGTGGAATGGAAACGTGGGGTCAGAGGCCCCTCACAGATTCCCTACTGGAGCACTACCTAGAGGAGCTATGAGAAGAAGGCAACCATTCTCCAGACCCCAGAATGGTAGATCCACTGATAGCTTGCACCATGCACCTGGAAGAGCTGCAGACACAATGCCAGCCATGAAAGCAGATGGGATGGGAACTCTACCCTGCAAAGTCACAAAGGCAGAGCCACCCAAGGTTGTGGGAGCCTACCTCTTGCATCAGTGTGCCCTGAATGTGAGACATGGAGTCAAAGGAGATCATTTTATAACTTTGAAGAGATCATTTTGTAACGACTACCATATTGGATTTCAGATGTGGATGGGGCCTGTAGCCTCTTTGTTTTGGTCAATTTCTCCCATTTGGAAGTCTGTATTTTCCCAATGCCTGTACCCCTACTGTATCTAGGAAGAAACTAACTTGTTTCTGATTTTATAGGCTCATATGCAGAATTGACTTGCCTGTCTCAGATGAAGCTTTGGACTTAGAATTTTGGTTTAAAGCTAGAATGAGTTAAGATATTGGTGGACTGTTGGAAATGCATGATTGTGTTTTGGAATGTGAGGACATGGGATTTGGGAGGGATAGGGTGGAATGATGTGATTTGGCTGTGTGCCCACCCAAATTTTGTCTTGAATTGTAATAATCCCTATGTGTCAAGGGCAAGGCCAGGAAGACATAATTGAATCATGGGAACCATTTCCCCCATACTGTTTTCATGAGAGTGAGTGAATTCTCATAAAATCTAGTGGTTTTATAAGGGTCTCCCTCTTCGCTTGGCACACATTCTCACTCATCCTGCCCTGTGAAGAGGCACCTTGTGTTATGATTGCAAGTTTCCTGAGGCTTCTCAGCCATGTGGAACTATGAGTCGATTAAACCTTCTTTTTTCTTATAAATATCCCAGTTTCAGGCAGTTTTTAAAATATCAGTATGAAAATGGACTAATACAACCTGGTGACATATTTCAACCATGTTTTGTGGGGACTGATTTTAATAAACTAACAGCAGAAGGTAAATTTTGTAAATATCAGAACCATGTCAATTAGGGATTGCATATGTATAATTTTAGACAAAGCCAATTTAACAACTTAATATTTTTATGTAACTGCATGCACTGAAGAATCACCCACAGGCAATAAATTAAAATAAGGTATTCTATTTTCTCCATTTAACCAAATGAAGGTTTATGGACAGCAAATATTTTCTTCATGTTTCTAATTACAGCCATGCCAAATCTTTTACCACGTGCATTCCAAATATTGGATACATGTATATAACAGCAATCTTCAAGGAAATCTTATTTTTCAGTATTCTGCTTGTTTTTAAAAATAATTAAACTCTGTGCAACTTTTGCTTATGTTTTATAAACTCAGACAGGACCAATGTTTTTCTTTCAGTGTTCCAGTAGCAAAATAGCACATGCTTTCTATTTTAGTACACTCTTTGTCAATGTCTAGAAAATCCTCAGTCTTTTTCATTTTATATGAATGTATGTATAGCAGAGCTTCAAGGTTTAGAGTACATTACGGATACACTTGTCAGTGTCAAAATGGCAATGAAAGAAGACAATAATTCTGCCACTCTCATACGACTGTATTTTGTTCTTACATCGTTGCAAACAATCACTGGGAAATGTAGTTAGTGAAGAAAATATTTGCTCCTGGTGGGAACAGAATTTTTTATAGGCAGAGTTGCTTTAGTCATGAGTTAAAAGTACTGTCCTGAGATTTGTTTGATTTCGTGTTTTAGCTGAGTTCAATCACACAAAGTGTAAAAAAAGCAGGGAGGTCATCAAGCTAATGTCTGGTTAGAAAACATTTGACAGTAATCTAGTGGCATGCTGATATCAAATGCAGGAGCAAACAAGGCAGGCATTGAGGAGCACAAAGAGGTAAGAACAGGAAACGTTAGCTCTCAAGCATGCACCGACGGGCAAATTGGCCCATTGGGGACAAGCAAATTTGATGACAGTCCCAAACAGCAAAAATTCCCGTGCTTACTGTGTAGCCTGCATTTCACTCAAACACTGTCATTTTTACCCCTAAAGTTTTAATGGATAATGTTTTCACTGACACTCCAAGAATGTCATCTAAAGGAGAAAGATTAGTGGTAAAAGCAAAGATTACTTTAAGAAAAGAAAAATACTTATTCAATAAGTCTTTTTTTTTTTTTTGCCTACCCCTCCACAATATATCTGAAACTATAAATGAAATATGCACTTGCTAAAACGGGTTATGGTAGTAAAAACACAGGGGACTATATATTGAAATTAATAATCAAATCTTTCTCATAGTAACTGTCTTATTTTATGTTACTTTTTCAGACTTAAATAGATTAGTATATAACGGGAGGTTGATTAAGCTTTTCCTGTTTCTCTGGATTTGGGATTGTTGACAGAATTATTCATCAGAAGCCAATGCTAGAAAAGAAAATAGTTGTTGAGTTCCCCACCTTCTAAAGAGAGGCAAAAATAACTTGGACAGGTATTAACTGTGGGTTTACCAAAACAGGAAAAAAATTTTTCTATTACCAAGTACTGCATCAACCACCGCTTTCCAACATAAATAAAGTGAATGGAAAGTAGGAGATAGGCAAAAAGCTAAAAATCCGGGGTCTTTTTCATCCTACATAAAACTGCTGTGGCTCTTCAGACCTATAAAACAAAGGAAGTGCTTTTCCTTTTTTCTGGTTCAGCTGAGTAGAATCTGGCTCTAAGAGAGCCACTGTGAAAAATGAATACTGTTAAGAAGTTAAAGCTAATGCTTTGTTCCCTGGTTGGATTTCCACAATGGACTCCACAATCCAAGAGATTGGGGGACTGGGATATCTTGATATGTAAATCCTGGATTTCAGCAAAGATTTTAAACATAAATACTGACACCTCTTCTTTCCAAGACACGAGGTTTAAAGAAATAATCGATATGTCCTGGCTTGGGCTTTGGAATCTTGGGTGAGTCAGCCCCTACCTCCCAAACCTGGTCTCTCCCCCTAGCAGGGACATTTTTCTTACTTCACAGGGTCTCCAACACCCAAGGACAGCACTGGGATGTCCTCTCTCAAGCGTATTGTTCTGAGACCACTTGGGCTAACTAGTCTGCCACCATTCTGTATGGAAACACTTATCACTTAGATTGTTCTCTGACACCATCTCTGGACTACCAGGAATCATCAAAAAAAATTTATACCCCTTTCAACATACATAAAATATTTCCTTCTATACTTTTGTCTATACTTGGTATTGATCAAATTTTTTAAATACAACAATCTGATTGAATGCTGGTGTCTCTTAGGGTTTCCATTTGCACTTCTTAATTAAGAAATAGCTTTCATATATGTGTTGAATATTTGTATTTCTTTTGCATGAAATATTAGTTCATGGGTGGGCATGGTGACTCATGCCTGTAATCCCAGAACTTTGGGAGGCCAAGGCAGGTGGATCACTTGAGCTCAGAGTTTGAGACAAGGCTGGAGAGCATGATAAAACCCCACCTCTAGCAAAAAAAAAAAAAAAAAAATGCCAGGTGTGATGGTGCTCCCCTGTGGTTCCGGCTACTTAGGGGCCTGAGGTGGGACAATCACTTGAACCGGGGAGGCAAATGTTGCAGTGAGCTGAGATTGTGCTACGGCACTCCAGCCTGGGTGACAGATCAAGACCTCTTCTCAAAAAAAAAAAAAAAAAAAAAAAGACTAAATATAAGTTTATGTGTTGTCTTTTGTTAGGTAGAAATATTTATCTCTTTTTATTATGTTATCATGTTGATTTCCAACTATTATAAATCTTTTTTATTAAATTAGCCTCTGTCAGATGTGATACTCTTTTAAACTGTTTACTTGCTTTTTAACCATAGAAATATTTAATTATAATGCAGACAAATATATGTAAACCGTGTATATTTCTAATTTTGTGGCATATTAGAAATGCCCTCTCAGGCCATAACTATGTATGCCTAAATTAGAGTAAAATGTGAGTATAATCTAGCACTGTGATAAAAGGAGTGATAAAACTTTCATCACTATTATTATTTCCACATATCTAATAACTTTTCCCAACATCATTTATAATGATAAAACTAACTTTGAGTGGTATCCATTTCATATCTCTCATAATAAGTTATCTTGTGTTTGTATTTATTTCAGATATTTTCATTATTTTTATTGACTCTTCTATTCTTCAGTTGGTACTATAAATGTTTCAATTACCATGTTCTATGTTTTATTATATAGTAAATGTATACCCCTTTTCAATTTCCCTTTCCCCAAATTCTCATGGTTATTTGCATTTATTTCTCACTCTCCTATTTTACCAGATAAATTTTAGAATCATCATGTTAACTGCTACCTTCCTCAAAATATGTCATGGTTTATTTTTGTTGCTTTGATTTATAAAATAATTCAAAAGGAATTTACAATTTTATGACACTAAGTTATCATTTTTAAGGACAAGCAATAACTAATCATTTATTCAGGTCACTTAAATTCTTATATGTTATATTGCCTTTATATCTGTCCATTTTGTTTCTTAAGACAATGCATAAAAATTATCAGACACTACAGGGAAAGACTGGCAACAGATAGAACATGTGTACTCAGTGGTTATTCTCAGCAATTATTCATATGTGTTTCTGGGAAGGCAGCAAGGAGGCCGTATTCATGTCCTTCAAGAAGTGAAGGGGAACTCAGGTATGCAAGTGAAACAAGAACAAATCTAAGGAAAGAAATTTGAACACTTCAGAAATGAATTCACAGAAAAATGATTAAATTTACCAATAAAATTGCATTGATCATTTACCTGAATTATAATCCAAGGAGTACAAATGAAGTAAAAACTTATAATACATCTACCTATAGAATTATTTTAAAAATTCATACTCTGATGGCAAGATTTAGAATTGTTTACAATAACAATTTTGTTTTCAAAAAAAAGATGCTGAACACTTTAAGTATCAATTTAAATAAATGATAGTTCACATATTACATGGCTTTAAATAAGCAAAGCACGAGTTTAATTGTGCAGACTCACAATCCAGACTATCTAGCTTCAAGGTTTCACTTTCAAATTTACTATTAGTAGTAGGCTGAGTTCTTATCTTATGTGTGACTCAGTGTCTTCATTTGGAAATGAAAATAAAATGATGATAATGCCATGATAATAATGTTATCCCCACCTATCTCATAAAGTGTGTTAAAAGAAAAACTTTGGGCAAATTAAATCTAGCAGAATTTAATAAGGCAAAGAATGATTGGTGAATCAGGCAGCTGTCAGAATGAGAGGAGATTCAGAGAGCTCTGGCCTGCAATGTGGGCAGTCAGCATTTATGGAGAGACAACAGAAATGAGGTACAAAGACAGCTTAATTGATTACAGCCCATCAGCTACATTATTTGAATGTGGTCTAGTAAGTTGGCTGCCTGTGACTGATTGAATCTTGACTGCTGTGATTGGCTGAGCCTCAGCTATTGGTTATAAAAGTATATTCTAGTTAGGCTCTCTGTTAGTTGATATGCTAAGCTAGGTTGCAGTTAATTACATAAGGTCTCAAGTTGGAGGCATCCACACACCAAATTTAGTTTAACAGATGGCTTATGAAGAATACATAAGATAAGACAAGTCATGGCTAAGAACACTTTCTGACTCATTCTTAACACTCTGGAAACAGGGTGGAGTAAAATGGCAAAATATAAAACTCCACCCATCATCCCAAACCTCCTCCCTGATAAAAGACACCAAGTTAACAACTATGTGCACAGAAAAAAACACTCTCATACAACAAACCCCAATGACACAAGTATACCTATAACAAACCTTCCCATGTACCCCCAAACCTAAATGTTAAAATAAAATTAAAGTTAAAAAACACACACCCTCATTAGAACCAAAAATCAGGTGAGCACTCATAGCACCTGGTTTAATTTAACACTGTAAACTTTATTTCGCTACAAGAGGCACTGAAATGATGCAAACTTCGCCACTGAGAGCCAAAGTGCTCTGTGTCCCCAAGAGAACTTGAAAGGCAGTCTAGACTATAAAGACTGAAATTATTAGGTGAGTCCTAGTTCTGAAATAGGCCCAGAGACAGTGGACTGAGAGCCATATGATATACCAAGGTGCTGGCTGGGTTGGCTAAGGGAGTGCTAGCATCAACCCTACCTTATAATCCCAGCTGCATATCTGGTATATCCAAAAAAACACCTTTTTCTTCTGCTTGAGGACATGTAAAGGAAGACTGGTGAGGACTTTGTCTTGCATCTAGGATACCAGCCCAGCCACAGCAGGATGAGACACTGGTTAGAGTTAGAAGGGCTGTTATTGGGACATAGCTCCAAAATGACATTTCTACACGTGTCGGGCTAGAATGGAACCCACCGCCTTGAAGGAAATAACCCAGTCTGGGCAGCATTCAACACCTGGTAGTTGAAGTGTCCTTGGGCCCTGAATTACCATGGTGTATATGTGCCACATTTTCCTTGTCCTATCATCAATGGGCATTTGGGTTGGTTCCAGGTCTTTGCTATTGTGAACAGTACCACAATGAACATATGTGTGCATGCGTCTTTATAATAGAAAGATTTATGACCGTCTGGATATATAACCAGTAATGGGATTGCTGGGTCAAATGGAATATCTATTTCTAGATCCTTGAGCACATGGAACTTCTGGACCTGCCCTGGGCCAGAAAGAAGCCTGCTGCCCTGAAGGGGGTGTCCCAGGCCTGGCATCATTCACAACAAGCTGGCTTAAGAGAACTTCCTGGAGCCATAAGGGTGCATCTTTGGTAGTTTGCCAGTACTCCTTACAGCCTGGGGTTGTAGTGGCTTATGGAGTGAGGCCCCTCTGTCTTTGGAAAGAGTGAGAAGGATTGTGTCCTGTGATTTAAGTGACAGCTCAGCTACAATACAATAGAATACAAGGTAGACATCAAAAATTTTTGATTCTAGTCTCTGACTCCCGGATGGTACCACTAGACTCTCTGAGGTCTTAGGGGACCTTGGAAGTGGTATATATGTGATTGGACTCGAGCAGGTCCTGAAGGCAAAAGTAAGTTACATGAGGAAGTGACTCGAATGCCCACGGTCTCCATTCCTCCCACACTGCCTTCTCTCCCCCAGCCTGCACTGATGGCCTCATGGGGCAAGCTCCATGATCAGTTGATAGAGAAAGAGAAGACTAGGGCCTGGTTCACAGATGGTTCTGCATGATATGCAGTTACTATCCAAAACTGGACAGCTGCATTACTACAGCTCTTTTCTAGGACGTCCTTGAATGACAGCAGTGAAGGAACATCATCCTAGTAGGCAGAACTTCGAGCAGTGCACCTGGTTGTGCACTTTGCATTGAAGGAGGAATGGCTAGATATGTGATTATATCCTGATTCATGAGCTGTAGCCAGTGGTTTGACTGGATAGTCAGGGACTTGGAAGAAGCATGACTGAAAAATTGGTGACGAAGAAATTTGGGGGAAGGGGAATGTAGATTGAACTCGGGGCAGTCAAAAAGTGTGAAGATATTTGTATCCCATGTGAGTGTTCACCAACAGGTTACCTCAGCAGAGTAAGATTTTAACAATAATAATAATAAAGTGAATAGGATTACTCTTTTTGTGGACAGCAGTCTATCCCCAGCCACTCCTGTCATCACCCAATGGGCTCACGAACAAAGTGGCCATGGTGGCAGGGATGGAGGTTAAGCATTGGCTCAGCAACATGGACTTCCACTCTCCAAGACTGATCTGGCTGAAGCCACAGCTGAGTGCCTAATTTGCCAGCAGCAGAGAGCAATACTGAACCCTTGGTATGGCATCAATCCTTGGGGTGATCAGCGAGCTACTTGGTGGCAGGTTGATTATACTGGACGTCTTCCATCATGAAAAGGGCAGAGGTTTGTCCTCACTGGAATAAGCACTTAATCTTGATATGGGTTTGCCTATCCTGTAAGCAATGCTTTTGCCAAGACTGCCATCCATGGGCTCACAGAATGCTTTATCCACCGTCACGGTATTCCACACAGCATTGCCTCTGACTAACCCAGTCACTTTACGACTAAAGAAGTGTGGCATTGGGCTCATGCTCACGAAATTCACTATTCTTACCATGTTTCTCATCATCCTCAGGCAACTGGATTAATAGAACAGTGGAAAGGCCTTTTGAAGTCACAATTACAATGCCAGCTAGTTGACAACATTTTGCAGGGCTGGGGCAAAATTATCCAGAAGGCCTTGCATGCTCTGAATCAGTGTTCAATGTATGGTACTGTTTCTCCTACAGCCAGGATTCACAGGTCCAGGAATGAAGGGGTGGATCTGGAAGTGGCACCACTCACCATCACCCCTAGTGATCCACTAGCAAAATTTTTGCTGCCCGTTCCTGTGACATTATGTTCTGTTGGCTAGAGGTTTTAGTTCCAGAGGGAGATACACAACATGGATGGAATAGACACAAGTAAAATTACAATAGAAACAAATAAAATTAATTATATAGTAATAAACCAAAGAAGTAAAAGATCTCAGTAATGAAACTATGAAACATTTAAGTTGACTTGAAAAGGACACCAAAAGAGATTATTATGTTAAGTGAATTTAGTCAGCCATAAAAAGACGGACATCACATATTCTCACTTATTTGTGATATCTGAAAATGAAATCAATTGAACTCATGAACATAGAGAGCAGAAATGTTGTTAGCAGATGTTGGGAAGGGTAGCGAAGGGTGGAAAGGGACTTGGGGATAACTGATGAGTAAAACAAAAAAAAATAGAAATAATGAATAAGATCTACTATTTTATAGCACAATAGGGTGACTACAGTCAATAACAATTTAATTGTATATTTTTAAATAATTCAAAGAGTGTAATTGGATTGATTATCAGTCAAAAGATAAAGGCTCCGGGGGATGGATACTCCATTCTTCATTATGTGGCAATTTCACATTGCATGCTGGATAGAAACATCTCATGTACTGCATAAATATTAATATACACATCTCTTATGAACTAACAAAAATTTATAAAAACAATTTTTAAAAAATTTAAAAACAGCAAAAAGCTTCTTAAAAAATAGTAAATATAAATGGGAAAAATCATTTAGAATATGATATCTATTTTTGAACTTGATGGCACATATATTTCTTTATTGAAAGAAAAATGCATTGTTAGTGAAAAAAGCAGCATGAAATGAGTTTTGTGACTCATTTTTAAATGTCACAACAAAAATATTATAGACAATTATCTTTAAAATATAAAATTATAGGCTAGTTTTATTGGTTTTATTCTTATAATATGAATTTGCATTAAACATATATAACCTAAACACACTAAAATTGTGAATATGGTCCAAACTATTAAAGGCAAATATTTAGTACTTAGAAAGTAACAATCTCAGTTATTGTCAGCTTCATACGTGTGAACAAATAAAGCATAAATACGGATTTAAAATTAAGTTATCACAAAATCTCTTTTAAAAAATCTGGAATTACCTAAGTAAAATACCTGTGGTATTTATTACACACTTAATGATATCAGAACCCTTTGGTACAACTAGTAATAACAGTCAGAGTGTGTTTCCTCTGTCAATCTCTGCACTCTAAATTTAGGGGGGGGGAGGAAATGAAAGACAAAGTATCTAAATAAGTGGACATAAATTATTTATTGTCTACCAAGAGCCTGGGACTGGATTCCCATGGGTTACAGAAAACACCTTTTTGCTTGTCTTGCATGTCCAAATCTTGATGTCTAATTCTTTTCAGTAAATAATGACCAGAATTATTCATATTATGATAGAACCAAAATTCAAATCACTGCCATGCTTGACAATTCTCAGACTGCAGACTAAGGTCAAAATGTATGTTATCTTCTACTCACATTATTCTCTGTAGAATAACTCATATTAGCTTGCAAAAGAAAGGAAGGAAAAGGATGCAATGGGTAAAGAATTTCTTGAGAGGTGATAATCAGTACTCAACTAAATCTAGTGGAGTTTGGTCATGATGAAGAAAAGTGAAAAACTATTTAAAACACTTTTGCTCTCTTAAAGGGTCGGCCTAAAAGATATTAATAGGCTGGCAGGCAATGTACTATAATTGCCTCTCTAAATTTATTATACTGTTAAATATGATTTTGAATTACTTCTCAAGATGGCATTTAAGTGTGTTTTCTATTTAAGAAAGCACACCTTTATAATATGTCTTTTATGCTCTACACAGTGGTTCTTTTCCATCAAGCTTTTTCATGTAAATTTCTGGCTGCCTCTTATTTGTTGTTGTAGCTGTTTCCCTTCTTCCTTGCTTCTTTGTATTCTTTTGTTGTATAGTTTAGGAAAAAGAAATTATAATAACTTTGATTTTAGCCACATTCTTTATTATTATTTTTATGCTAGTATCTCACATGCTTTTATATAGTATTAGAGTTTACACTGGCAGTTTTTAAATTCTAAAAATATTTTAATAAGTACTTAAAAATTCTACTTTTTTACAGAACTTTTTGCTTTTAGATAGAATATTTTTCCCATGAAGTCATATTTTTAAAGTTTATTTATTTATATTTGTCTTTTTATTTTATAAGACAGGGTTTCACTATGTTGCCAAGGCTGTACTAGAACTCCTGGGCTCAACTGGTCCTCTTGTCCCAGCCTCCAAAGTAACTGAGACTACAGGCACATACCACCATGCCTGGCAGATTAACTGCTTTAATTTAATCTTGCCATCCAAGTGTACAAAGTACAATCAAAGTTTGTTCAAAGTTTTATAAATAGCTGAATATTTTTTTTCATATTGAAAGGAAGACCACAAACAGTTTCAGATGATGTTTTTTCCTATAAAAAATAAAATTCATGAAGTATGTATATATAATATGTTTATTTAAAATATAAAACAATGGTGTTTAAAATTAAATGATATAATATCATTATGATAAATATACCTTAAACTGTCTATAAACTGCTTCAAATATATTGACTCTTTAAACCTCACAAAACTCTAAGAGTTAAATACTCACTGGTATTTACCTCATTTTAAGTAAAAGCAACTGAAGCTTAGAATTGCCCAGTGACCGATGTAACGCCATAGTTGGTACATGACAGATTCCAGGAAGTCTAGCTTCAGAGAAAACAATGTTTAATTGTCATCACTGTTGCATTCCTTAATAAGGAAGAAAAGAAAAATCTTAGAATTGGACATATTCAGAATGAGCACTCTTAAGAAATTATAAAAACTAATATTTATTGAGCATTTTAATACTATAATTGTTCTTCATATAGCACATTATATTAATTACATAGTTTTATCTTCATTCCTCGTAAAAGAGGTTATTTTCATTCCTGTTTTTGAGATAAAATACCATGGTGCACTGAGATTAAATAATCAACCGAAAGTCATGCAATTTGCAGGGAGGGATTCTAACCAAGGATTCTAACTTAGGAAATCTGACTATAGGAATCATAGTTGTTAACTAGAGCTGCAAGTTTTACCTTTCTCAATTATATTGGTTTGTTGTTCACTGGACCAGATTTGAACAAACAATATTGAATGTGTGAACTCAGATTTACTTATTTTTGTTTTCCTTTGCATTTTTATCAGCTTTACTGAGGTATTCCTGAAATGCAAATGACTACATATATTACTGTATACAATTTGGTAAGTTTAGACATGTGCCAACACTTGTGATACTATCATCACAATCTAGGTAATCCGCATGTCCCGCACTTGTCAAAGTTTTCATGTGTGCATGTGTGGTAACAATACTTAACATGAGCTCTACCCCTTAAAATTTTAAAGTACTGTACTATATTGTATCATTAACTACGAGTACCATTTTGTACAGCAGATCTCCAAAACTTATTTGTCTCCTATAACTGAAACTTTATACCCAATTGACAAACAACTATGGAAACTTTATCCTTAACAAAGACTTTTCTATGAAAAGAGGTGTGAGATTTCACCATCAGAATTCTCAGAGCTGTGCTAAATAATGAAAGTAGTTTTAAACGAGTAGCTACAATTATCCAATTTCAAGATTTTATAAATGTTAGATGTATTCTGGAGATGAAATTTCATAGTGGGGGATATTACTAAGAAAGAAAAAATTTCTGTATGGAAATGCTAGTTTGTGTTAACAAAATCAAACATATATAAATGTAGCATATCATAAATTATATCTTAGGTGTACATGAACTATAAACATATATATAAATGTCATTTCGTATCTAGAAACTCCAAAGAACATGATATCTTAATCATAGATTTTGATGTATGTCTGTCTCTGCACTGTGCTTTATTTTGCACCCTTACCAATTTTATTATTTTAACACAATTTAACTTTATTTTTTATTTATTTATTTTTTTAAGACCAGATCACACTCTGTTGCTCAGGCTGGAGTGCTAGAGTGTGATCACAGCTCATTGCAGCTTCAATGACATGGGCTCATATGATCCTCTCACCTCAGTCTCCCAAGTAGCTGGGACTAGAGGCATACACCATCATATCCAGCTAAGGTTTGTATTTTTTGTAGAGATGGATTTTTGCCATTTTGCACAGGCTGTTCTCCAATTCCTGGGCTCAAGCAATATGCCCACCTAGGTCTCCCAAGGTGTTGCGACTACAGGGGTGAGCCACCATGCCCAGCCAGAATTTGAATTCTTATTCTTCACCTTTGGAGCCTATGACTTTACAATTCTATAATTTATTAGTAGCCAGAGTTTTAAGTTTATAAATATAAACCATATTTATTTTAAGCAATATATCAGACTCTAAGTCAACACAATTAAACACTTCTACTTTAAATAAAACTTCTGTATTCTTTTTGTTATGAATAATTTAAAATACTCTTAACTCTATAACATACTAAAAAAATTTCCTTCCTAATTATTTAAATCTAAATGCTAACACGAAAATTAAAACTTTGGTTCTCCATTACTCTTACATGACTGACCATGTCAACGGCATCTACTCACTTGTCTTAAAAAAATGATTTTATATTCTGATCTTTTTTTATTGTTTAAACTAATTTAAGATCTCTTTTATATAGGTCTATATTAATCATATTAAATATTTTATAAATGATTGATTGAAGTATTAATGTTTCTTAATACTAAATGAAAGAGTGTCTAAAACTGTAAAATATGTTTATCCTCATGTAGGCACATATTATTAACCAATATAAGCCCACTAATCAGGGCAAAATCCTTCTTGTAAAAGTTACAAAATATGCGTTTCAATGAGTTTATTACTTCTGCTTTTCCTAGAGGAGCTGACCACTCTGTGTGAATGTCTTTAGGAAGGTATGAGAAAATGGTAAAAATATCTAAATATAAAATATAGGCTACCAAAAAACTGGTTAATCATATTTGTATTTAGTTGTTAACTTTATAATAGTACATGAGTTTCTTTCAGTCACCAAGAAGTATGTATCAAGAGTTTCCTGAAGTATATTTCTCTGGTCTGGGCATTTTGGAGAGCAGAAAATAGTTATGAATATTGTAACTTCTCTCAAATAATTTTTAGGAAACTTTTTTTTCCTGATTTTTACCTAAAATATCCCTACCTAAGAAATACAATCTTCTATTAGATGTTTTCTAACATGATTAGAAAACATTTGTAATAATGTTTCCATAATAATAATACATGTAATTTAAATAACATTTATTTATTTGAAAAATCTAATATGAGGTTCAATTTTCAACCAAAATGGTTTTTATATTCTCTATTGAAAGATATTTTTAAAACCCTATGTTATTTCTTAAATTGAAAATATAGTAACACAGGTTTGCTCTCTGAAATAAGTTTTGTTTGCACAATTATTTTCAAAGCTGTTTTGGGAAATACAAATTCTGGATATCAAAATATCTTATATCATAATTTATAAGATAATCATATTTTTAATAAAATAAATTGATTCCATTATGGCAAACATTGGTAGCTAAAATCATCTAACTCATGTTTGAGTCCCTACATTTCTAAAAATTGTGACCATTCTTCTTACTATGAGAAGGCTGTGAAATTAAGTAAACCCAAACCATTCTACCCCAACAAACAGGCTGTAATAAAAACATATTTCAAAAATGTAATCAGTCATTCTTCCTGTGCCAACAATTATAAATTTACATATCTTTTTCATTGCTACCCTAAGCAAAGCTCTATTATAATATCTCACATCTGTGAGTTTTGCTAAAAGCATTTTGATATTCCACTTCAACACTGTAAATTTGTTGACCCTGAAAATGTAACATAAGAATTCTATTGGGTATTTCTATTCCACTTAGATTAAAATTTAAGAAGCTACAATTTTACTTACTTCTACTATTATGTACTACTTTAACAACCAAAGTTCAACTTTAATAAAAAGACCACTTTTTCCTTTAACTTTCTAATATATCTATCTAGAAATTACATATTTTATAAATTTCCTACCCTGCTTATCACCTGCTGTGATATGTTTCATTTGTGGGTTTCTAGTTGTTTATGAAATTCAAAATTCCTCAAGAGAATTGGAAAGTGCATTATTATATCTACATTGAAAATCATTTAAAATAATTGAGAACCATCTTCTAGAATTTTAGATTAAAATAGAAATACAACATGCTTTACTTGTACATCTTTATACTTAAAAAGAGAGAATGCCAAAAATGTGTTTATATTAAACACTAAGCCAATGAATCTATCAGTTCTATGCTATAGGGAAAGAAAAATAAGAAAAAAGGAATTACAAGGCAATACAGAAAGATTAAGAAACAGAAGAATGAGAACCCAAGTATATATATTGGAAAACATAAACACGCATCCAATACATGAAAATACGAAGTGTAAGATAAAATTGTAAGGAACTCTGCTTATTCATAACAATTTCTATTGAAAATATTTTCTGTTCTGTTCAGAATATTTGATTCTCCAAATATTAATATTTGAATCCTGGAAAAAAATGAATAACAACACTGAGTGGGAAATTTAACAGTAACTTAAATATTTACTACCTGAAGTAAACAGGTAGTAAAACAGGATTAAGTTTCTGCTTAGAGTTATTGGGTCTGCATTTTTAGCAAAAAAATAGGATTAAAGGTACAAGATACTGTCAGACATGAATCATGACCATATTCCAGTAATATGTTGGTATGCCATCTTTTTCTATCATGCCAGAAGTATAGCCTTGGAGAAATACAGAAAATGATCCTAACATAAGCTACAAAAAATATTTAAAATCAAAGCTGAATGTTTCCTTTGGTAATAAATAGAATCATTCCATATGCTGTCTAAAGCCAAGGGGAATATGGAGAATGTTATAATAAATAGGGAAATTCATGAAAATCAATCTCAGGAGATAATATATTATATAAGAAGTGGCATGAAGACCATAGCCTGTGCTTATAATCCCATCTTTATACTGTCTGTATGTGTATGTCTAGGCGTGCACATTAATTTATCACTTTTTTTTACTTTTAATTTACCATCATTTTTACTTTTACTCCCCATTAACATTTTATGTAGATGTCCTTATGAATACATTTTCCTTTTTGTTTACTTTTAAATAATACAAAGACATTGCATGAAATGGGAAAAGCACTATCTATATGTCCTAGAATGCTCTAAATAGAACACATCGCATTATATTTCTGTGGGTCGGCAATGGATGTAAATTCAGTCAAACAGGCATTGTTGTTTGGCAGGTTAAATTTTGAAATAAATTGATGTAAAGAATGGTATGTGGATGTTGGACAATCAAAGAATGAAATATAGTGGATATTATATTTTTCCTGCCTTTTACATATATGAAACACATATATCATATATATGTATATGAAATATATTTGTATATCATATATGCATATTTTTATATATTTGATTCTATTCATATTTATATTCTAGATATGTGCGTAGAGATGTATATATCTCTACGCACATATCTAGAATATAAATATGAATAGAATCAAATATATATATCTCTACACACATATATAGAATATAAATATAAATAGACTCAAATATATATATATATATATATGTACACACACACATAGTCTATTCAGAGTAGTCTAATTTACCTATGAAGACAACCAAACTCTTTCCACAATACATAGTCTTAAAGGAAAGGTTATTCAAGTTTCTTTTTTTTTTTAACCTTGGTTTTTTTTTTATTGCATTTTAGGTTTTGGGGTACATGTGAAGAACATGCAAGATTGTTGCATAAGTATACACATAGCAGTGTGATTTGCTGCCTTCCTCCCCATCACCTATATCTGGCATTTCTCCCCATGCTATCTCTCCCCAGCTCCCCACCACCTGCTGTCCCCCCTATTTCCCCCTGACAAACCCCAGTGTGTGATGCTCCCCTCCCTGTGTCCATGTGTTCTCATTGTTCAACACCCACCTATGAGTAAGAACCTGCGGTGTTTGATTTTCTGTTCTTGCGTCAGTTTGCTGAGAATGATGATTTCCAGGTTCATCCACGTCCCTACAAAGGACACGAACTCATCGTTTCTTTTGGCTGCATAGTATTCCATGGTGTATATGTGCCATATTTTCCCTGTCCAGTCTATCATCCATGGGCATTTGGGTTGGTTCCAGGTCTTTGCTATTGTAAACAGTGCTGCAATGATCATTCATGTGCATGTGTCCTTATTGTAGAACGATTTATAATCCTTTGGATATATACCCAGTAATGGGATTCACGGGTCAAATGGAATTTCTCTTTCTAGGTTCTTGAGGAATTGCCACACTGTCTTCCACAATGGTCAGACACTTTACAAAAGAAGACATACATGAGGCCAACAAACATATGAAAAAAATGCTCATCATCACTGGTCATTAGAGAAATGCACATCAAAACTACATTGAGATACCATCTAACACCAGTTAGAATGGTGATCATTAAAAAATCTGGAGAAAACAGATGCTGGAGAGGATGTCGAGAAATAGGAACACTTTTACACTGTTGGTGGGAGTGTAAATTAGTTCAAGTTTCTTTTCCATTGCAGGTATGGCACCCATTTCAGGCCTAAAACATGGCCTTTTGCTGTTTCTGTGGAAAACAGTGAAATAATTGAAAATAGTTAGAGTTATCCCACTGTAGTAGTTTCTTCTTTGGGAAGGTTGGTTTCTTTTGCTCATCCAGAACCCTTGACTTCCTTTGTTCAATGCCTTTTCATTTCACCCTGCCGAACTATGATACCCTAAGCATGAAAAGATGTCTTTTTTCTGCCTTCATTATTCTGAGAAAATTTCTATTTGGTACGACCAAATAATAACATAGTCAAGGTTTGCTTTTCTATCAATGCTCATTGGGTCCATACTTATTTTTTTTTAATGACAGATTAATAAGAACAATAACATTCTAAAATGTGAAGGAAAATAGTCTCATTGCACAAACACTACATGCAAACATCAAGAAAATTGGCTTAAACGCAGCTTAGATGGCAGGAGGCAGTGGCTTACAGATGTAATCCCAACACTTTGGGAGGCCAAGAAGGGTGGATTCCTTGAGCTCAGGAGTTTGAGACAGCCTGGGAACATGGTGAGATCCTATCTCTGCTAAAAATACATAAAAATAGCCAAGCACAGTGATGTGTGCCCTTGGTCCTGGGCAGTGGGGTGGGGAGCAGAGGTTGCAATGAGCCAAGCTTGATCTGCTGCACTTCAGCCTGGGCAACAGAGTGAGACCTTGTTTCAAAAAAGAAAAAAAAGAAGGCAGCTTAGAGGCTGGGTGCAGTGGCTTATGCCTGTAATCTCAGCACTTTGGGAGGCTGAGGTGGCAGGACCACTTGAGCCCAGGAGCTCGAGACCACCCTGAGCAAGGTTGTAAAATTCCATCTGTACAAAATGTGAAAATTAGCCTGTGATCCCAGCTACACAGAAGGTAAGGTAAGAGGATTAATTGAACCTGGGAGGTCAAGGCTACAGTAAGCCATTAACCAATCATACCAGTGCGCTCCAGCCTGGTGACAGAGTGAGACCCTATTTCAAAAATAAATATAGGAAAGTATAAAAATAAAATATAAGCAGCTTGGAGATGATTAGTGGTATAGTTCTCTAGTGCTGTTTCGTTGCCAACAAGGACTGCCTGATACGTAATTCCTAATAAACTCACCTACTCACCAAAAAAAAAAGAGAAAAAAAAAAGCTCCAATTTCTCCTTACATGAGGAAAAGCAGATGCTTCTATTTTCTACTTTATGGATGTTTGCCACATCTTTATACTGTCAAGTTTTCCAATTAAAAGTTTGAGGTGCATGTAATTGAATATATTTACATTCTTCCAGAAAGTTTAATTGAATGAGTGCCTAAAATAAGTTCTGTTTAATTTGAATCTATTTTTTTATGTTTTTAAAGAAATAGTTCTTACAAACAAGTTCATTTTACAAACATTTTGAAGGAAATCATTACATGTGAGATGGCATCACTTGATTGTAAATGGAGATGCTTGTGACAGATTCCTTTAGAAATCATCAAGCAGTCATTCTTCCTTTCTTAGTTTACAGAACTCCAGTTTTCTTTCAGCAGCAAAGTGCCTACTCCAGGCATATTATTATAACTGAATTTCCTTTTGTCAATCAAGTGATTTAGAGGAGGTGTGTAAACAGTTCTGGCTAATGAGATGTGCATGAAACTTTGTAACTGTACTTCAGCAGAAGACTTTATTCTCTGATTTAAGGAATGAAGCATGTGAGAAAAAGTAATCTGCATCATCCCTTTTTTTCTGGTCTTGGCTGTTATAAAGCAAGTGATGAAATACTCCAGAATTTCCTTGGTTATGGTTGTGCACCTTGGCACTGCCAAAACCTAGAGGACACCATTCTTAGTGGAGTCTTAGTTTGTGACTGCTGTGGATCTTGATTAGCATGTGTCTCTCGTATTATAGAAAGTAATAATACATATGCTCATGGCACATGTATGTATTGGCCCAAATAAGCGGGATGATAAATGCATTTACTATATACAATTTCTATTGCATGAATCTTGTGTTTTTATCTAAAACAGTCATGTATAAAACAATCTAAAGAATAGAATAGGTTAGATTTGGAATCTAATCTATAGACAAGATTTGGCTAGTTATTTCTTTTGTGATAAACCAAAGTAAATGTGAATACACATTAATAATATCTTAAAATATGAATTGTCATGAACAAAAAATATCATCCATGATTAAAGAGGTAATATTGAAATTAAAATTGGGACACCTATTGTTGCTAGCAATGAATTCCTAAGGGTCCACAGCAACTTCAGTTCTTGACTCCTCAGAAGAAAGAATTCAGCTGAGGGGAATTCAGCTGAGGGGCATGAGGCAGAAGAGACTGAGGCAAGCCAGAGCAGGAGTGAAGTGTACTAATAAGCTTTAGAACAGGAATGAAAGGAAGTCAAGTCCAGTTGGAATAGGGCCAAATGGATGGCTTGAGGAATCAAGTGCGTGGTTTGACATTTTGACTTGGGGTTTTATATGTTGGCATGCTTCTGAGACTATATGTTTCTCCTCCCTTGATTCTTCCCATGGGGTGGGCTGTCCACATGTGTAGTGGCCTATTCACACTTGGTAGGGGAGCATGCACAGTGTGCTTACTAGAATTGTGCACATGTTCACTTAAGGTGTCTTGTTTTACCAGTCAAATATCCTCAGAAGGTAGTATACCACTTAAACTCCATTTTGCCTGTGAGTGTGCATGCTAGAGCCCAGTCACCCAACTCCTGATATCTTATCAGGAAGCTGCTGATCACCAGCTTGTGTTTTAGGGAGACAGTTAACAACTGCTTGAGTACCACCTGATGGGTAACATTCCTAGTGTGCATACCTGGCTCATGTCTGACTAGCTACCTACTGTAGCACTATTAGAATAGCCAAAACCAGAACACTGACAAAACTAAATGCAGGCAAGGATGTGGAGCAACAGGAACTTTCATTTATTGGTGATGAGAATGAAAAATGGTACAGTCACTTTGGAAGATGGTCAATTTCTTACTAAAGGAAACGAAATCTTAACATAGGAGCGAGTAATCGTGCTCCTTGTAATTTACCCAAAGGAGTTTAAAACTTATGTTCACATGTAAACCTGCATACAGATGCAACTTTATCTATAATTACCAAAACTTGCAAGCATTTAAAATGTCCTTAAGGAGGTGAGTAGGTAAATAAATTATGGTGCCTTCAGACAGTGGAATATAATTTAGGGCTAAAAAGAAATTTAAAAATGTCTGCCTTAAAGTCTACATACTCTATAATTCCCAACTATATAATAATCTGGAAAAGACAGATTTATAGACACAACAAGAAGATCAATGGTTGCATGGTTTAGGGGAAAGGGAGGAGTAAATAGGCAGACAACAGAGAATACTTAGTGTAGTGAAATGATTGTGTGTGATACCGTAATGGTGGATACATATCATGATATATTTGTCCAAACCTATAGAATGTACAACACCAAGGTTGGAAATTCATGTGAATTATGGACTCTGGGTAATATTGATGTGTCAACATAGGCTCATCAACTTCAATACAGGTACCACTCTGGCGGGGTATTTGAGAATGACAAAGGCTTTGCATGTGCAGGGGCAGGGTGTATATGAGAAATTCGCACCTCTTCTGCTCATTTTGGTGTGAACTTAAAACTGTTCTACAAAAATAAAATATATTTTTAAAAGTGGACTAACCATAAGACTTAATTATAATATTAAAAATTTTATACCTATATAATTTCTGGATTATATCTAAGTTTATAGGTACTTAGCCAAATTTCATTATTATTTTAAATTAGCATTAAATAATTTATGTCATTATTCTGTTTAATAGGAAATAGTGGATTTGTTATGCTATAGTTGATCCAGAGTAATATAACCATGTTTCTAAGAATGCTATTCTGGTTATAATCTTTACACAAAAGAGTAGAAGTCTTATGGAAAAGAAATGCAAAGTTAAATAAAAATAAAATAGAAAATGAATCCAGAATTTATAAATTATGAGTAACACATAATAAAAATGTAATGAAAACCTCACTTCCTAGTTTAATTAAATTAAATGTATGTAAATACTTTTGATATTAGTTTAGGAAATAAATACTTTTTTTAGTTTGATTTAAATGATACACCAGTATATTCCTTAATTGAATTTTATTAGTAAATTTCAGTTTGGGGTGGTTCCAAAAGAACTTAACATCACAGTTGATGACAGACATGGCTTTGCTTTCAGCTCCAAAGAAATGTGTTTTATATTAAAGCACTCTTAAGACCCCAAAACACATGGGTGTTAATTATACTTGCTTTCTTATAAAATAATATGAAGCATGAAAGTTAACAACAAAAAAGAAAGAAACCACATACTGTTAAAAAGAAATTGTTTCTGCCTAGTCTGCCTTAATTAAACATGAATCAGTTTGTAGGGCTTGGTAATCAAGGATACAATATATTAAAGATATTTAAGGGGCTACATTATTGTTTTACTTAGGTTCTACTTTTTACCACCCAGGGAAATTAAATACTGACATGATTGCCTTTGTCAGGACACTTTATATTTCTCTCAAAATATTTCATCCCCTCCTAATGCTGTTATGAATAGGGTCAATGCAAGAGTAATTAATCCACTGTGCAACAAAAGAGAGATGTAATGTGCTTATTTTGACTTTTTTTCTTGTGAATTAATTCACAATCAAAGTTATTGGAAGCCATAATTTGGTTAACACTTAATTAACAAATTAATTTCATGGAATGCATGTCTACCTACTGTGGTTCTTGAATATACAGTAAATGTGTTTATTAAATATGTACAGCACATAAGAGAGGTTGCTGAAGAAAGTTTGTAGGTGTGTTTGCAATATGACTACATTTGCATTGTGATTCATGACTTTGTCTCACTGCTTACAGATATGTAATCATGCAATTGATCATGAGAAGTTAATTTCAGCTAGGATTAGGATGACTACTCTACAAAATATTTTTGAACTATAACTTCAGAGCATAAAGAAAATTGGATAGCACTAACAAATACAAACAACTGTGTTTTGACTTAAAATATTTGACAATTAGAATATTTTCTTCACACTAAATTTTATCTTGCTAACATTAAATTTTTGTTAAATTTCTTCTCCAAATGATGCAAAAACATTACCAATTTCAGCTTTTCTGTACAACGGAAAATTTTCAACACAATAGCCATAAAGCTCTGATGGCTTTTTTTGTGATTGGGTAAAAGCATATTTTCATCTTCCAAAAATTGTCAAAACTGTATTAGCATAATATTTTGACTACTGCTTTATTAGTTTGAAAAAAAATTATTTTGCTCTATATAAAAGTAATTCAAGTGAGCAAGTGCCAACACAGAAAACTGGAAACATGACGTAAGAAGCAGGGAGATTAGGAGAAGCATGGGATCAGTGGTGAGATACTGACTCTGGTTATGTTTATATTTTCTGCTTTGAAAGCAGGAACAGAGTTTGCTAAAACTCCTATATCTTCTTTCTCTTTTGTTATAGGAAGACTCTATGAACCTGCAGGTTTGCACCTTTTTTCCCATTTCTGACACCTTTTTTTTTATTATCAACTACTTAGAACTGTTAAGACTGAGTATCGTTGCCATGTTTAATCCATCCTAGTAAGAATCAGTTGATTTGCAGCAAGTATCAGGATCATTTTCTAAAGTGCCTTTTATTACCAGTACAAGTAAAAGATCTGAGAGGATTTTCAAAATCTACTTAAGATGTAAAATCATTTGTCTAATTTTGGGGTGATAAATAATTGACCATTAGAGACAAAAATTAAGGTGAATGCATACTTAAGAAACTATTGAAATATTACAAATAAAAGTTAATTGATACTGAACCAGTTTGAAAGTAGTGGACATGATAAGAAGTGATTGATATGTTGATATATTTGGAAAGTTAAGCAGAAAAGATTTCATGAAGGACTCAGTGTAGAATGTAACAAAAAGAAAAGAATCAAGAGTGTTCAGTATTTTTGGCTTAAGTAACGTTTTAAAAAATGGAATTGTTACTAATCAAGATAGGGAGAGTATGAGAGAAAAGTTTCTGGGAACAAACGAGGAGTTGAGTTTGTGGCTTGTTGATTTGCAAAGATCTGAGAAACATCCATGTGTCCGATATTTTGAATGGGACGTTGGACAGTTGGAACATTGTTTGAAGTAGAAGTCCAAGACTGAGATGTAAATTTGGAAGTCTTCTGACTGTAAATTTAGATCACTTAGTGATCACTTAGAAAGTGAGAGAATATGGAGAGAGAAGAGGTCCAATGAGTGAATCTGGGTCCCATAGCAAAATTTAAATGTATGGAAAGTAAGAATCAGCAAGAAGGTAAACCATGGTTTCTCAATCTCAGCACTCATGATTTTTTGGACCTGATGATTCTTTGACATGGCAGAGTATCCCATACATGGTAGGATGCTTAACAGCATCTTTGACCTTTATCTACTACATGTCAGAAGCACATCCTCTCCTCAGGTGAAACAAACATAAAGATTTCTTCAGATATTGTCAGATGTCCCTGACTGGGTTCAACTGGACTGAGAGTGGGAGCAGCAAAATAACATCCCTAAACTAGACTCCTAGGGAGAAAACTAGGTAAATGTTATGGCTTAGGAGGCTAGCAAAATTTAAAAATTTTCGTGGAGGAATGAGCAATTAATTGTGTCAGAGCAATGAAGTAAGATGAGGACTCAAAATGAATTAACCATATGCTGGTCATTGACATCACAATATGTTCCATAAAATATATATCAGTTAAATGTGTGTTTCATCATAGTTTTGACATAATTTTATTTTACATTTTTTATTTAATTTCTTAAATTATAAAATGTATTCTGTCTTAGTCTGTTGTGTTCTGCTATAAAAATATGTTAGATTGGGTAATTTATAAAAACACAAATTTATTTGTCACAGTTCTGTAGTCTGGGAAGTTCAAGATCAAGACATCACCATCTGGTGAGGACCAACTTGCTGTGTCTTCTCATGGTTGTAGACAAAAAGGGCAAAAAGGGAAAGGGCGCTGTGTCCTCACATGGTAGAACATGAGGTGAGAGAAGGAGAGAATGACCCACTCCTGCAAGCCCTTTTTTTTTTTTTTCTTTTTAAGACGGAGTCTCACTCTGTCACCCAGGCTGGAGTGCAGTGGTGAGATCTCTTCTCATTGCAACCTCCACCTTCTGTGTTCAAGCAATTCTCCTATCTCAGCTTCCCAAGTAGCTGGGACTACAGGCACGCCACCACGCCCTGCTAATTTTTATTTTTATGTTTAGTAGAGACGGTGTTTCACCATGTTAGGACGGTCTCGGTCTCCTGACCTCGTGATCCACCCACCTCGGCCTCCCAAGTGCAGGGATTACAGGCGTGAGCCACCGCGCCCGGCCTTTTCGTGTGTGTGTGTGTGTGTGTGTGTGTTTCCTTTTTTTCTTTTTCTTTTTCTTTCTTTTTCTTTTTTTTTTTTTTTTTTTTTTGATACTGAGTCTTGCTCAGTCTGCCAGGCTGGAGTGCAATGGTGCGATCTGGGCTCACTGCAACCTCCGCTTCCCAGGTTCAAGTGATTCTCCTGCCTCAGCCTCCTGAGTAGCTGGGATTACAGGCACATTCCACCACGCCCGGCTATTTTTTTTGTATTTTTAGTAGAGATGGGGATTCACTGTGTTCATCAGGCTGGTCTCGAATTCCCGAACTAGTGATCTGCCTACCTCGGCCTCCCAAAGTGCTGGGATTACAGGTGTGAGGCACTGTGCCTGGACTGCAAGCCCTTTTTATAACATCATCAATCCATTCATGAGGGTGGCAGCCTCATCACCTAAACAGCTCCCCAAAGGCCCAACCTCCCAATACTGTTGCATTGGAAATTAAGTTTTTAACACATGAATTATGGGGAATATATTTTGTACTCATAGTTTGTACTCATAATAGTATGTGAATATTTTCACATCTCTAACTTTTTAAATCACTATTAAGCCATTAAAGTGTCAAATTATATGCTGTGTGTAGCCACGCATTGTTGTATTTAAATTCTTGCAACAACCTTGTGAGATAGGATGCAAGATTTTCTCACGTTTACATAGTTACTGAATGCCATTCAAAGATTCAAACCTAGCACCATTCCAAGACTGTGGCTAACACACTATATTCCATTTCCCCCTTTAAAGTTTCTTGGAAGAATGGCAGTCATTGCATTGCTGCTAGTATTACTATTAACATTACCCAGTTTTATCAATTCAAAAACATATTTTTGCACATTTAACATTAATAAAATGGGGAAGCATCTTACAATTAATAGTGCTTATAATTGCTGTCAGCCAGGGAGCAATCATAATTAAATCATGTCAAATCCCTCCTGTGAAACCTTCATGTAAGGAAGAACTCATTAGCACTGGAGTCTTAGAAAAGATGATATGAATAGTAGCAGTGTTTTTTTTTACAACAGTATTATAATTGACATTTATTGTGTGCTTACTCTCTCTGCAAGCATTTTGTAATCTATTTTCATGCTTTAATACTTGTAACAATTCTCAGGACAAGAATTTTGATCCTTGTTTTACAGATAGGTATCATTTGTGTAAATTTCTCACTGCTTCTCAGTGATGCAGTTTCCACTGAAACCCAGGTATTCTAAGATGTCAGTGCTATTAGGTGGAAGAGTTGAAATTTTAACTAATCTGTTTTTCCAATTGATTATAACATTTGGTCTTTAATCTCTGGTTATTGTTTCATTTTCATTTACCAAATATAGTGCCTGTACACAGCAATGGACAATTATTAATACATTATGCAAAGCATATGTCATATACCAAATGTTCCTTATATTATGCCTTATGTTTTCTATTTTGACCCCAGAAAATTTTGTATGTAACTTTAAAATTGCTCTTAACTATTCTCAGCTTTTTTGATTTTAAGAGATTGAGGTTTACAGAAACAAGAAACATTTTTACTTCACCTTTATATTCAAAAATGATTTTATACTATATTAAACTTCATTGAATTTAGTATTCATTGAATTTAGATTTTAAAGCAAATTAATTTATTTTAAGCTTGAATCTTAAGGCAGCTCAATACCCAAAACAAATTAACCTGGGCTAAAGTTAGGTAGATAAGTATACTTCCTTGAAAACCTCTTAAAATTTCAACTCACTGTGACTCAATTGCAATGGTTGAATATTCAAAATAGGCTGCAGCCTCAAAAATTCTGATTCAATACAACTTGTAGCTATATTTCAATATGAGCTTTAAGGAATTCTGATACTGTTATATACAGAATTCAACTCAAGAAATTTCTTCATCTTGAATTCTAGAGTTCTGCAGATTGTTCTCTTTTTCTATATATTATTCTTTATTTATACAGTCTCTTTCATGAATGCAATCATATGTGAATAATTTGTGTTATATATACTCATCTGCAAACACATACACACATATTATATTACAATAAATAAGAATTTCTTCCAAATTTGTGAAAATGCTTATGGAGGCAATGATAGAATCAACTTACATATTTTATAACTTGTCTTACTATGAAAGTATTTATTAAAATAAATAATGCTACAAATGTATCAACAAAAAGTAATATGGAAATTTAAAAAAAATATATATATATATATAATTGAACCTGATCATCTCTATTAGCATTTATTTTTATGCCTTAGATGCAACTGTGTTACCTAGAATTAACTAGATTTTCATCACTCCACTTTGTATCATCATGGCTTAGAAAAAGTAAACTAGATGATTTGGGGGAAAATTTCCTAGTAAAATAAATATGAGAGTACTTAGAATATGTTTTCGTTTTATTGTCTTTTAACCTGGAATGTAACAGTTTAGGCTAAATATGTGTGAAAGAAGATTTAACTATGTCTAAATTTATCAGCATAATTAATTAACAAAGTTTGAAACAGCCCACATGATGTTTTTCAACCCCTCTCCAATGCAGCATCCACACTGGTGTGTTTTCTGTGTAACTATTTTTATTTCAGCTAACAGTATGTGCTATAAGATGAAACTAAACTATATATTTGCATAAAATTGTATGCATTTCATGTCAGAGTCATCTTTCAAATTTGTCATTTTCCAAAACAGTAATGAATCAGTGGAAATATGTGATGTTGCTCCATTATTCAAACATAATGGGAGCACTGGAATAGGTTAAATATGTTTAGGTGAAACATGATTTATAACATTGGATAAAACTTACTGATAATGCCATCTTAATATTATACTTCTTCATCTGAGTTATTTATTTTAAAATGTATTCCGTATTTCAAAGGGAAGTAGCATATTCTTATTTTAGTGATGGAATATTAATTGTACATTCTTGCATAAAATAGGGTTTCACCAAATGTCTCCTGCAGAATTTCACCTGTAAATTTGTTTTCTCTGTATGAATAGTGATCCTCAAAATGACAGTGTACAATCTTATGACTGATAATATTAAAGTGTATAAATATCAGATCAAAATACTGTATAGCAAAGAACATTTTTAATATGCTTTATAACCAGAAATATACATTAAAAGTGATAAGCTTAGAAGAGAGGAGTTTACCCAATTCACAGTGATAAGCTTAGCAAAAGTGTGTTTAGCAAAGGTCCTGGGAGATATGTGAGATATGTGCCACTGAACATTTCACCAAAATGCATAGCTGATGGAAGAGGGATATTCTCTTTGTGAATATTTTCTGGCCTTATACCAATAAAGACAGGAGACAGCCAGATCCTGCCCAGGTCATTGTGCACAGTGGGCTTGCTTAACCATGCCCACAGTTGTTGGGATTCACTTGCGGTGGCGGGAAAAATATTAAGGGAAATATAGGGAAGTTATATACTCTCAAGTATATTGGAAGGCTGAAAGGTTTCAATGAGACTGGCTAAAGGCAGCCAGTTCTTAAGTTAGAACATTAAGTCATAGGGTAGGTTAGGATAATAAGAGCTTCCCCAGTTATGTCTGTTTACCCGCTATACCTTTATCTCTATTCTGTTTACTCATGTAAATGTATATTTGAAACTTTGGGAAGTTGTTTAATGCCACTTAATTATTTTAGGTCCTGATGGTATAAGTTTCAAATATAAATTTTAAGGATGTCTATAAAAAGAAGGATCATATAAATGTTTTTATGTTAGTTGTTGTTTATATCATTGTTGTTTATATCATATTTAGTTGTTTCATATTTAGTTGTTAGTTGTTTATATCATATTTAGTTGTTAGTTGTTGTTTATATCATATTTATGTCATTTTATGTTAGTAGTTTATATCAAATGTTTTTATGTTAATTGTTGTTTATATCAACTAAGTTTATATCACTGTTACTTTACATTACAAAGTGACAAAAACCTGGAAAGAGATTCTTTAAAGCCATCTACTTGTGTTCTCATGAGTCTACATATTTTCCTTTCATTGATTCCTTGAGAGAAAAAAATGCCAAATTTTCTGTGGTATCTCATATACAACTTTTAGTTTGTTTTCAAATAGCCTTCAAAAGAATTCCTTATTGGCCAGTTTAAATCCTGTATTTCAGGAAAATTGAGATAAGTTGGTAATGCTATTTAGCATATTGCTAACTTATGTCAAACTTCAGAATTCACTTATTTTTCTACTAATATTAGTTCTTATCACCGTAAAACCCCTTTGTAGATCTTCTGATTAGATTTATACTTAAGCCACTGGTTTCCCTTGAGCCCTTCACGAGTTTGTTTCTTTCTTTATATAAGGTAAAATAACCAGACTCTGACCATGATCTGAAAACGGTAAAATAACCAGACTCTGATGATGATAAGTCTGATAATATGCATAAAATCACACTTAAATTAATAGGAAGTAAAAATAAATGTCTACTTAGCAGACGAATGATTAAGTGAGTACACACTTTGGCAGTTTGGGTACAGAGCCAAGCTGAATGAGCTTGACTTCAGCTCCATGATCCTAGTCTATATAAGCCTCAATTTCATCTAGTAAATAGCTTTGCTAATTGTGAATATCTTCTCCTACATATTTATGTAATATCACTCAATGAGAGTATATTTTCTGTGATATCTTTTTAAAAATAATCTTAGGAAAAGAAAAAAGTGAAGAATATAAGTTCATATGCTGCCGAATACATTATGCAGAATAATTTTATTGATCAAGGGTCTGCAAACCTTTGTCACTCTCCCAAATTTATCTCACTGCCTCTTCTGTAAATAAAGTATTGTCAAAATATAGTTATATCCATTTTTTTATGCATAGTAATCTATGACTGCTTTTGTGCTAACATGGCAGAATTCAGTATTTGAAAGAAAGCTTAAGGCTCATGATATTGATATGGTTTACTCTCTGGCTCTTCACATGTACACAAAGATGTTTGGAGATACCTGATGTAAATTATAAAGAAGAAAATATATGTGGAAATATAATGCAGTACTGAATAGATTTAAATTATATAAAAATGTGTTTACTATTCTGATGTTTTAAAAATGTACACTACATTAAAGACATTCACATGTAGAACTAAGAAGTGATAAAATCAATATGTTTTTAAAAAATTTGTTAGAGGCCAGGTGCAGTGGCTCACACCTATAAACTCAGCACTTTGGGAAGTCAGGGCTTTAAGACTAGCCTGATCAATATGGTGAAAGCCAGTCTCTATTAAAAATACAAAAATTAGCCATGTGTGGTGGCACTTGCCTGTAATCTCAGCTACTCCAGAGGCTGAGGCAGAATTGCTTGAACCCAGGAGGCAGAGGTTGCAGTGAGCCGAGATGGAGCTGCACTCCAACCTGGGCAACAGAGTGAGACTCCCTGTCAAAATAAATAAGTAAATAAATAAAAATAAAGTTGGTTAGGCTTGCTCTGTAAAATATTAATATGTTTATAATTTCAGAGGGTATTGGTGCAAATAAAAGAGCACATGTTAAATCCAGAACATACTTAAATAATACACAATGTTGAACACTGCATTTTGAAGTGAACACTGCATTGCAAATAACAATGTATATTAATATTATTTTAAAACAAAAAGAAAATATGCAATCATCTACAAAACAGATGCATATACAAAAGTAATTGTGTACTCTGTCACAAAGCAAACCTCAACATATCCCATGCAGCAGAAAATGTAGTTTTTGCACAAACTCCACAAAATAAAAAATCCTAGCAGTGAAAACAAAAGTGAAACAGTTATAGATATTTACAATTGAGTTTTAAATGTCAAAAAATCATTTACTCAAAGAATAGTTCAGAAAAAAATCACACATTTTATTAAGAATTACAGTAGAAAAAAACACAATATACAAAATCTAGCCAAAGATGTAATAATAAAATGCATGCTCTTGAACCTTTTTTCTTACAAAATAAAATAAAATTTATGAAGCATCAAATGAGGAGAATAGCCATCACAGAGAAACTACTGCAAAATAAACAAGCACGTAAATGCCAACATTAATTAGAATTCAGTTAAAAGCAACATAATGATTATAGAATTCAAGTACTCTTTCTTGAATAAGGATTTTTAAGACCACTAGTTGATTTAATTTGATGTAACCTATTAAATGGTATATGGAATAAACCCGAGAGACAGGTAAATCATAAGTGGGAGTTGATACGTATTTAATAATTAATCAGTTCAATAGATATTTAGTTTCTAAGAAGTCTAAGGTAACTTAGAATAGGGGAGAGGATTGATTATGATTGATGAAAGGGAAGTGATGGTCAGGAAGTGAAAGATTTAAACTAATGTTTCCAAAAGTGTCAATGTATGTTATATCTACCATTTGACTTCATTGGGTATAAAAGTATGGGAAATTAGCAAAAGAAAAAACAAAAGTTACCAATTATCAAATTGATCTTCACACTTACTGTAATTCCTATCAAAATTTCTAAAAGAGCATTTGTTAACATGCAAAGTATACTTTTCATTTATATGTAAAGACATGAGCCCCAGGATCGCTAAAACAATCTTAAAAAGATTAAAGTAAAAGGGGTCATTCTACTTGACAGCAAGCCTTATTCCATAACTGTAATAAAATAACGTAGTTCTGACAGACGAATAGAAACAAAGATCAGTGCTGAAGTATAGAAAAGCTAGAAATAGACACATTTTTTAAAAATTCCCACATTTATTAAGATATAATTTAAAATAATTATTTTATCTTAAATGTGATGTTTGATGTATGTATAGATAATGAAATGATTAAATAAAGCTAATTAAAATATCCTTCTCACATACTTGTGTGTGTCTAGTTAGAACACTTAAAATCTCCCTTTGCAGCGTGAAGTATATATTACATTATTACTAACTATGGTCACAATGCTTTACAATAGATCTTTAAAGTGTATTTATGCTGACTAAAACATTGTACCCTTTAGCCAACATCTACTGATGGACCATTATTTTACTCTCCCTTTCTATGGGATCTACTATTTTGGATTCCATATATAAATAAGATAATGCAGTATTTAACTTTCTCTTTCTGACTAACTTTACTTAGCATAATGTCTTCCAGGTTCATCCATGTTATCACACATGACAGGATTTCCTTCTTTTAAAAGTCTGAATTGTAGTCAATTTGTAGTGTGTGTGCGTGTGTGTGTGTGTGTGTGCATACACATTTTCCTTATCCATTCATTTGTTGATAAACACTTAGTTGGATTTCATATCTTGGTTATTGTGCATAATTCTGCAATGAAGACCAGAGTGCAGGAATGCAGATATCCTTTCAACATTCTGATTTCATTTCTTTTGGATATTTACCCAGAAATGGAAATGCTAGATCATATTGTAGTTCTACTTTTCATTTTTTTGATAAATCTCCAACTGTTTTCCTATATGGCCATACTACTTTACCTTCCCCACAACTGTGAGTAAGGATTGCTTTTCCTCTATATTCTCAATATTTTGTCTTTTTACTAATAGTCATTCTGAGTAGTGTGCAGTGATATCTCATCATGGTTTTATTTTTCATTTCCCTGATGATTAATAATGTTGACCATTTTATCATATACCTGTTGACTGTCATGATCTCCTCTTTTGAGCAGTGTCTGATCAGGACCTTTGCCCGTTTAAAATCCAGTTATTGGTTTTCTTACTGAATTGAGTTCCTTATATATTTTGAATATTAACCACTTATCAGATGTATGATTTCCAAATATTTTCTTCTATTTTGTGGGTTGTCTTTTTATTCTGTTTATTGTTTCCTTGTTGTACAGAGTTGTTTAATTTTATGTGATTTCATTTCTCTATTTTTAAAATTTGTGGCCTGTCCTTTTGGGGTCCTATTTTAAAAATTTTGGATTTCCCCTTTGTTTTCTCCTAGCAGTTTTACAATTTCAAAACTTTTAAGCATTAATCTATTTTGAATTGGTTTTTGTTCATAATATCAGATAAGAATCCCATTTCATTCCTGTCAATGTGGGTAGTGTATTTACCAAATACTATTTATTGAAGATACTTCGTTCTTCATTGTGTGTTCTTGACAACTTTATTGACGATCAGTTGACTGTGAATATAGGGATTTATTTCTGGGCTCTCCATTCTGTTGCCTTGGTCTTATGTTTATCTTTATGCCAGTATAATGTCAGTTTAATTATTATAGTTTTATAGTATATTATGACATCAGATATTGTCATATTTCCAGCTTCCTTTTTTTCCTTTGGCTATTAATGGCCTTTTATTGTGTCATATAAAATTTAGAATAGTGTTTTCTATTTTTCTGAAAAATAGTTTTGTAATTTTGTGTACGATTGCTTTTAAAGCTATAGATCACTTTGGAAAGTATGGATATCTTAACAATATTGAGTCTTCAAGTTCATGAAAAAGCATACCTTTGCATTTGTTTATGTCTTCTTCAATTTTTTTTATCAGTGTTTTTTGGTTTTCAGTATAACGATCTTTCATCTCCGTCAAAACATTTATTCCTATGTATCTTAATATTGCAGCTTTTGTAAGTCGGATTGTTTTCTTAATTTCTTTTCTGTATAGCTTGTTGTTACTGCTATGTAAATGCTACTTATTTTATTTGTTGATTTTGTATCCTACAACTATATCAAATTTGTTTATTAGTTTTAACAGTTTTCTGTTGGAATCTACAGTGTTTTGCATATATAAGATCATATCATCTACAAATAAGTAATTTTACTTTTTCCTTTCTCATTTTAACACAGTTTACTTATTCCTCTTGCGTAATTGCTCTGACCATGCCTTACAGTTTCATATTGAATAGAAGTGATTAAGAGTGGACATTCTAGCCTTGTTCTTAATTTTATAGAAAAAGCTTTTGGCTTTTCAGTATTTTCTGTGGACTTGTCATATACAGTACTTTCTATATTGAGACAAACTTCTTCCGTACCTATTGGTGAAGAGGGTGTTTTTTGCATATGAGAGGATGTTAAATTTTGACAAATGCTGTTTTCTGCATCTATTGGAATGATAACATGCTTTTTATCCTTCATTCTGTTGATTAATGTATCATATTTATTGATTTGTCGATGTTAAACCACCTTTGAATCCCAAGATAAATCCTACTTTATCACAGTGTATAATCCTTTCAATGTGCTATTGAAATTAGTTTGCTAACTTTTGTTGAGGATTTTTTTTCATTCATTGTTTCCAGAGATATTGCCTATAAATTTTATTTTCTGGGTTATCTCCTTGTCTTGGTTTGGTAATATGAGATAATTCTATCCTCATATAAAGTTTAAGAATGTTTCTTCCTGTTTAATTCTTTGGAAGAGTTTAAGAAGGGTTTATTTTAAATTTTGTTAGACAGAATTTACCAGCAAAGCTGTCAGGCTCTGGGCTTATCTTTGTTGGGAGTTAACTGAATACTGATTTGATCTCTTTACTCAACATTTTTCTGTTCAGAGTTTCTAAGTCTTTATGATTCAGTTTTGCTATGTTTTATGATTCTATGAATTTATCAATTTCTTCTAGGTTGGCATATATTTGTTCATAGCAGTCTCTTATGATCTTCTGTGTTTCTGTGGTATCACTGTACTGTCTCTTCTTTCATTTCTCATTTTATTTATTATAATCTTCTTTTTCTCTTTTTTTACTTTAGCTAAAGGTATGTCAATTTTTTTTACCTTTTTGAAAAATTAACTTTTACTTCCATTTACATTTTTTGTTGTTTTTCTAGTGTCGATTTTATTGATTTTTCTTCTCTGGCCTTTATTATTTTCTCTCTTCTTAATCTGGGCTTAGTCTTTAATTTCAGGTTGTTTGAGATCTTTTTTCTTTCTAAATATAGGGATTTGTCATTAAAAACTTTCCATTTGTAACTGCTTTTGTTGCATTCCATGCAATTTGATGTGTATTTCAATTTTCATTTATCTCAATATATAATTTTTGGTTTTGTTTGTTTTGTTTTTTTGAGATGGAGTCTTGCTCTGTCGCCCAGGCTGGAGTGCAGTGGCACGATCTTCTCACTGCAGCCTCTGCCTCCCAGGTTCAAGCAATTGTCTGCCTCAACTTTCCAAGTAGCTGGGATCACAGGGGTGCACCACCACACCTGGCTAATTTTTTGAATTTTTTAGTATAGACAGGGTTTCATCATCATGACCATGCTGGTCTTGAAGTCCTAATCTCCTGATCCACCCGCTTCAGCCTCCCAAAGTCCTGAGATTACAGGTGTGAGCCATCCTGCCCAGCCTTCATTTATCTCGTTATAATTTTTAAAATTTTCTTTCTGATATTTTTGATCCATTGGTTTGATCAGGAATATATTGTTTTAATTTTCACATATTTGTGAATTTTCCAATTTTCTTCCTGTTGCCAATTTTTGGATTTATTCCATTGTAGTCAACATATAGATTTGATACAATTTCAATCTTCTTGTATTTGTTAAGACTTGTTTGGTGGACTAATATTTGATCTATCTCAGAGAATGTTTGGTTGTTCCTGAAAATAATGGATGATCTGTTGCTGTTGGATGTAATGTTTTGTATATTTTCAGAATATAGAGTTATTTGGACTATAGTTATTTATGTCCACTGTTTCCTTATCATTTTTCTGTCTGGATGATCTATCTATTGTTTAAAGCTAAAATTCTCTACTCTTATTACATTGCTTTTGATTTTTGCTTACATTTCTGTTAATATGTGCTTTACATATTTAGAAGCTCCAGTGCTGGGTACATACATAGTTATAATTATGATATCCTCTTAAGAAATTGACCATTTTATCTGTATTTAATGACCTTTTTGTCAATTTGGTTGGTTTTTAATTTAAAGTCTACTTTGTCTGATAGAGGCATAATCTTATCTCTTCTCTTTTGGTTACTCTTTTCATGAAGTATCTTTTTCAATTTCTTCACTTTCAGGCTATGTGTCTTCTTAAAACTAAAAAGAATCCCATGTAGGCACCATAGAGTTTGATCTTGCTTTTGTTTTCTTGTTTTGTTTTAAATTAATTCAACCAATCTATGTCTTTTGATTGGAAAATTTATTTTACTTATTTTAAAGTAACTACTGATAGGTAGACAAGGGCTTACCAATGTCAGTTTGTTAATTGTTTTCTATTTCACAATTCATTTGTTTTACTTTTCCTGTATTGCTGTAGTCTGTTGTGATTTGCGGTGGTATCATTTCCTTTTCTTTATTTTTCATGTCTCTGCTCTTAGGCTTTCTTATTTCCTTTGTGGATACTGTGTGGCTTATGTACCACATTTTATCATTGTGATGGTCTATATTATGCTGAGAACAACTTGCCTTCAACCATGCACAAAAATCATCTACATTTTAACTTCCCTTCCCCTCACATTTTATGTTGGTGATGTCACAATTTATATTTAGATATCATGCATCATTACCAAATTATTGTAGCTATAGTGATTTTTAATGCCTTTGTCTTAAATACTTTTGAGGTTTAATTGGACATTGATCATATAATAGGAAATGTCACTTATTCACTTCCTTCAAATCAACGGACTATACCTTTAAGTCTCATTAATAAAATCCCTTCAGTTCTTTTACTTTCCATAGTGAATAACATTTCTGCAATTGGCAAGAATTCTTTAGCACTGGAACTGAAGACTAAGGTCCAAATTAAAAGGCTAAAGTGTTCCTTGACAAACTGTATATTTACCTTTGTAACCTCATCTTGCTTTGAAGATATAAAGTACATCTTTGAATGACTATATTTGTGAAAGTTTCCTGCCATATTTGCTAATGGAAACTCTTGACAAAGTTAACTTGGTCAATACTTATTGACAAGTTTGTGAGGAACTTATAATCTTGTCAAAATTCTAACAGCTGTCAATATATGACAGAATAAGTATTATGTGGGTATTATAATTGTTCCAATATTTGTTTCCTCTGTCAGCTATTATATACCATTATGCTATTTCTTAAAAGTAAACATTTTCTGGCATTGATATGCAATAATGACAGCACAAACAGAATGCTAATAAATAACATCTGAGAGCCACAAAACTAGGAAGATTATTGGCACCTGTTTTATTCTGTTTAATCAAATGCGTTTGCCTCTGTTGATCATATTGTGCATCTGGACAGGCACAGACATTACCAACCTAAGGCAGAGCTGCCATCATAGAAGGAAAAGAAGGGTTTTCAAATATGAAAATGATTAAGGCACCATTCCAATTCATCTTCAACTGTGGTAGAAAGAGAAACTGCTACAATTCCAAGCAGCAATGGTAATGAGCAAGATAATGATCCTCTCTGCATAACATATACATAATTTAATTGAGCCCAATTTTCCTCTTAAATTCCAAAAGGAGGTCCTTCTTGATGTCACAGAGTTTACCCTGGGAAATTCTTCCCTATTCAATATATTCCCAGGATGCCAGAAATTACACTGATTATAAAAATCTCACTTATTTTCCAAACAGCATTTAAAAATGTTCCATTAAAAATTATTTTACCAGTTAATACTTGAGTTTGTTTTCCTAACAAAACTGAGATGAAAACAATCAAAGCTGTGTTTTCAACTAATTTGAATGTTTAATAATACACAGACTAAAACATGCATGTGCACACACAGGTGTAGACATAGAACCATATACACAAGTAAAATAAATTAAAGATAATAATAAAAAAGAAAAAGTTGTGATCACCAATCATTTTTAAAAAGAGACATTGGGAAAATAAACAGCCACATATTTCCTTAGTATTCTTAACATCTTTTTAAGAAGGTATAAATAGGGTTGAGTTCAAAATTCATACATCTATTTCTATTCCAAACTTTTGATAATACAGACATAAATGCAAAATAAAATTTTACTAGTTATATATTTATCTTACATGTATTTATTTTTATATGAAATAATATTCTCTATTTCTCAAAAACCTTATGTTTAAAAGTTATTTGAATGTCATTGTTTGAAAACCTCAGGTAGTTATCACTTACGAAATATTAAAAGAAGCTATGCCTAAGATATTAATATATTATTGGCTAAAAACCAATTTTTTTCCTATGAATGCATGCATGTATACTTTTTTCCTGAATTTCACAGCAATATGTGCTCAGCATATAAAATTTGAGAAGTACAGTAAAGCATAAAGAACCTTCTCATAGATGCTTATGATTTCAATGCCTCCTCAAAGAGAGAAAACTCCTGTTAAATTTATGGATTTACAATGCTCCTTTTTAATATATTTTAAGCAAAATATATTTTTAGGAAAAATAAATGTGATAATTTCCCCATATTCCTGCATAAAATAACACAGTGAACTACTCCACCAAAATTTTTACCCATTGGAGGAAATACATACTAGAAGATAGTAATGTTGTTTGAATATTTGTCACTGCACAAATCTCTTGTTCAAATGTGATCTCCAATAATGGAGGTGGGACCAGGTGGAAGGTGTTTGGATTGTGGAAGCAGAGCCTGCATGGCTTGGTGCTGTCTTTGCAATAGTGATTGATGCTGTATTCGCAATAGTAAGTGATGCTGTTTTGCAATAGTGAATGATGCTGTATTTGCAGAAGTGACTGATACTGTATTTGCAATAGTAAGTGACTTCTCATAAGGTATGGTTTTGGTGTGGTAACTTCCCCACCCTGTTCTCTCTCTCTCTCTCTTTCTCTCTCTTTCATTCTCTCTCCCTCTCCTTTCCTTCTCTCTCTCTCTCTCTGTTGCTTCTGAAATGCCTGCTCCCACTTTGCCTTCTGCCATAATTGTAAGCTTCCTGAAGCCTTCCAGAAGCTGAATAAGATGCCAGCACCACGCTTTCTCTAAAGCCTGCAAAAGCATGAGTCAATTAAACTTACTTTTTTTATAAATTACCCAGTATTGGAAATTTATTTTTAGTAATGCAAGAATGGCCTAACACAGACAGTATTTTTTTTCTTCACTTTTTTCTTCTTCTACCCTAAGGAAAGTGAAGAATTTAACAGTTTGGGTAGGATGGTGAGAGCATGGTGTTCACTAGCTACATTTCCCTACTGAGCAAATTGAAAGCAACAATTATCAATCCCAATGGAGACCTTTCATTGACTACGTTGTGTTTTCAGGCACAGTAGATACTTTTACATTTATTTTCCATTCAGAAAGCAAATAAGTAAGTGGAACTTGCTTTCCTATTCTTGTCATTTTCTATTCTGTTTGGTATGGTAAGGACTCAATGACCATTGGTTATTGGCAGTCCAAATGCTGGGTTTTGCAACTAAGATAAATAACAAAGAGACCTGAACTTATTAGAGATTGATGGACAGTTGGCCTCTCATGTTAAGGAAACCTAGTGATTTTATATATTGACTGGCAGTCCTTGTGAAATTTTCAGGTAAAATGTCCAATGATGGTAGGAATAGCAATTGTAAATCCAAAATGTAATTATAAAGAAACCACAGGTAAAACTTGCTTCCACTCTTTTATCACATTTATCACATTTATTGAGCATTTACTACATATCTCAGAATGTTCCAGTTTCTAGGGTTTTGTTAGTGAACAGAATAATAGTAGTATATATTAGCCATTTTCCATTCTTTTTAAGTTATCTGTATGATTCTTATTTTTTTAATTTAACACAACATTCTTAGCCAATGTTTTTTCCCCAAATTATTCCTCTCTTATCAGAAACAGTGTGATAAATTTTGTTTATATTCAAATTGCCCCAGTTACAGAGTCCCATCTATAATGTTTCTCTGTTAAAGAATACGATAGAATTGTATAGTCTCAGTGACATGTTCCTTCAAAATCCTTATCAATATACATGGCATAGGTAGGGTTATCTGTTTTTTTTAAATTGTATGTTTCAACACATTCTTACCAGCCCTGAGGATTTCATTTTAACGTTTCTTTTTGCTAATGTGAGACACACAAATTATGTTTTTATTCTTATACTTTAAGTTATGGGGTACATGTGCAGATCGTGCAGGTGTGTTACATAGTTATACACGTGCCATGGTGCTGGTTTGCTGCATCCACTGCCCCATCACCTACATTGGGCATTTCTCCTAATGTTATCCACCCCCAATCCACCTGCCTGCTATCCCTCCCCTAGCTCCCCAGCCCCCAGGCCCCAGTGTGTGATATCCCCCTCCCTGTGTCTATGTGTTCTCATTGTTCAACATCCACTTATGAGTGAGAACATGCAGTGTTTGGTTTTCTGTTCTTGTGTCAGTTTTCTGAGAATGATGGTTTCCATTTCATCCATGTCCCTACAAAGGACATGAACTCATCATTTTTATGGTTGCGTAGTAATCCATGGTGTATTTGTGACACATTTTCTTTATTCAGTCTATCACTGATGAGCATTTGGTTTGGTCCAAAGTCTTTGCTATTGTGAACAGTGCCACAATAAACATATGTGTGCATGTGTCTTTATAATAGAATGATTTTTAATCCTTTGGGGATATACCCAGTAATAGGATTCCTGGGTCAAATGGCATTTCTATTTCTAGATCCTTGAGGAATTGTGACACTGCCTTCCATAATGGTTGAATTAATTTATACTTCCACCAACAGTGTAAAAGCATTCCTATTTCTCCACATCCTCTCCAGCATCTGTTGTCTCCAGATATTTTAATGATCTCCATTCTAACTGGCGTGAGGTGGTATTTCAATGTAGTTTTGATTTGCATGTCTCCAATAAGCACTGATGATGAGCTCTTTTACATGTTTGTTGGCTGCATAAATGTCTTCTTTTGAAAAGTGTCTGTTAATATCTTTTGCCCAATTTTTGATAGGGTTGTCTGTTTTTTCCTTGATTTTTTTTAGTTTCAGCTTCTTTACCATACTAATGTAGATTTCATCATTTCGTAGTATGTTTTACTTTTTACTTTTTACAGTGAGTGTAATTCTCTCTGTTGCATTTTTTTTTTTATTTTTTTTGAGACAGAATCTTGCTCTGTAGCCAGAGCTGGAGTGCAGTGGTGCAACCTCCGCCTTCTGGGTTCAAGCGATTCTTCCACCTCAGCCTCCCGAGTAGCTTAGACCACAGGCTCGTGCCACCACACCCGGCTAATTTTTGTGTTTTTAGTAGAGACGGGATTTTACCATGTTGGCCAGGATGGTCTCGATCTCTTGATCTCATGATCCACCTGCCTGGGCCACCTGGCCTCTGATGCATTTTATAATTGTTTATTGCTACCCTAATGAAAGCATTATCGATATTTGTTTTTTAATTATTTACTTAGTGACATTAATTTAAAGGTTTCTCATTTGATTGAAATTAATGTTTAAATGTTTTCATTGAAATAAACAATATAAACTGTCCCCCATATGTAAAATACTAGTTTTTTATAAACAGTATTCTTTTTTTTTTTTGATATAAAGTCATAAGATATAGGAGAAAATGCAACCCAAAAAAATTCTAGAAAATCATGTAGTTTTAAATACTGTTCATGTTATAAATCAGAGGTGGAAAAGTTCCATCCCTCATGTTGCAATTACCTTTCATTCAATTTTATTGTAAGACATGGAGTCTTACATGTGGGACATTGTAAAAAGAATACAGTACTCTTAACAAATATGTATCGAACGTATACTACATATCTGGGAATGTTTCAGTTTCTGGCGTTTTGTCAGTGAACAGAATACAAAAAGAAAGCCATAGCCTATATGATATTTATAGTCTAGGAACAATTACTAATCCAGACAGAAAACTAAATTGTTTTAACCCATTCAAACATTAAAAGATGCTCCCGATTGGAAATCTAAATGTAAACTCTTAAATATTAACAAATCAAATGGTGATAAAAATACATTAAGTAAATGTATTCTGGAGGCATATGTTTATATTTCTGAATATAATTTTTTTTACCGAAATACATAAATATGGTTTTCTAAATGAATTATAATAGTCTCCGATAAAAGTGGTGTTTGGTAAGGTGAAATGTTTTGCTTTTGTTTTTTTCATTTCTCTTTTCCTTGCTTATAGACTGTAAAAAAACCAAACAAACCAAAAAAACCTAAAAAGTAATTTTTATTGCTACATTAGTGTTGGTTTTATTTTCCATGGCCCATGTGCTTTAAAAGAGAATTAATGATATATTTTATAATCACCACCAACAAGAAGGACAGTTTGCTGTAAATTGTAAGACTCAATTATTATTTTTTAGTTTAGTTCTATTTTCCCATAGATATTTGGACAGCTAATTTAAGAAATAAGTTTGGCCAGGCATGATGGCTCATGCCTCTAATCCCAGCACTTTGGGAGGCCTAGGTGGGTGGATCGTGAGGTCAGGAGAGTTCAAGATTTTCTCTGTTTTACATAATTTTGCTCTGTAACACTGCATACTAATACTGTGCCTTGTGATTTCATGGTAACCAGGTTGTTCAGTTTTGTGATTTGTTGTCACAAAAGGCCTTCTGTTGTTCAATTTAAAAAAATCCTGGAGAAGGAATCCATGAATGAGTAAAGCATGGCAATCATGTTGTCTTTATAAGTAATGTCTTTAAATAATTAATATGTTCTGAATCTCAAGAACCATTTATCTGATTCAGTGACAAAACTGAAAGGGATTTGATTCCCAGAAGTTTATGTTGTTTGCAGCATTCCAGAAGTAAAGGATTGAATCTGACTGAAGTGTTCGTCTTCAGACTCAAATGTCTTTGATGACAACGAAAAGATAAAACAAAAGAGGAAAATTTATAAAACTGTCCAACTTTCCAGAATGCTCAAAAGGACCATGATTCCAGGAGTTAAGTAATGTTCAGAAATGTTAGACTGTGACTGTTTGCTGCAATTTGCTACAGAGTTTGAACTGTTGTTTGTAGATGTGTCTTTAAAGGCATGAGATTGACTCCTTAGACGTTTGTTTAACCGAAGTATCTTACTTATGTTGTGAACATATTCAAGTGAACTGACATCATGAAATGTCAAAATACATCTCAGAAAATACTTTTAGTAGAGATTCTATGCTAGATCAAGGACTCTGTGAAATGATTTAGGCTTACTGGTACTTACTTCTTCTTAAGCATAGACAAATTAATGATCTGTTTAAGTAGATATTACCATTTACAGATATGAATCTGAGGCTATTCAGAAGGCAGTAACCCAAAAACTTTTATACTTGTGTTCTTTTGATTGAAAATAACCATAAATCTATACATTTTTACATAGAAGAGTTCTGAAGGAAACTGCCAATTACTTTTGTGACCACGAGGTGACATGGAATGCGACCTAACTTATAGTGTTGTATATTTAACAGAGATTGAAAATAGTATTGCTCTTCAATTCTAGAATGATGAAAGGCGTTGCACTCACTTAAACAACTAGAAAATCAACAGGAGTATAATTAGGAGCATATCTGCAGACGTTGCATTTTAATCAGAGCATAATTATTCATCTGAGTTTCTCTAAACAAAAGTTTTTGCATATGATATGCTGATCTCATTAAAGAAACATGGTATTTGAGAAAAAAAATGCAGTGATATTTAAATAAAAGGTTAAGTACCACAGTAAAAAATAAGACATAAACTTTGAAAATCTTAAATAATTGACACATGTAGTAATTGCATTGGTTGTAAGATTAGGCAAATAATACTTTCTAGGCCAGGTGCGGTGGGTCACGCCTGTAATCCCAGCATTTTGGGAGGCTGAGGCTTGTGGATCATGAGGTCAAGAGATCCAGACCTCCCTGCCCAACATGGTGAAACCCCGCCTCTACTAAAACTACAAACATTAGCCGGGCATGGTGGCGTGCACCTGTGGTCCCAGCTACTTGGGAGGCTGAGGCGGAAGAATCGCTTGAACCTGGGAGGCGGAGGTTGCAGTGAGCGAAGATCACCCCACTGCAGTCCAGCCTGGCGACAGAGCAAGACTCTGTCTTAAGAAAAAAGATATTTTATAATAAAAATAAAAAAATTATGGTGGCTCTCAGAAGAAAAATGTTATCTATATAAACAAGTTAGTAAATGTGAAATCATGACAAAGAAACTCATTCTTAGTACACACATTAAATGCCTTATTTTAAAAACTATTGCATAGGCCTCAATTTTGACATTAGCCTTGCTCTCCTAATGAGGATAATGAACTTCGATGACTTTTTATGCAACTTTAAATAGAATGTTTATGATCAAAAAGCAGTCTATTCTAATTCATTCATTTTTAATAAGATTTCTATTTATTTTAAAAAGGAAAGTAAAAACTTGAAGCAGCTATGAAAATTTTTATATTCTTCCTGGGATCAAAGGAACCTAGGGCCTAAAGCAGAAAGCCTAGGAGAAATTTTGCATACTTTACCATGTTTCTTTTTTTAATTTAGTGGAAAAAATATCTGCAAAGAAACTCTCCGGTTTGAATTTATGTCATTTTCCAACAAATTTTGAATTATCAGCTTGCAAACTAGATAGTAGGGTCAATGAGAAAATTTTTGTGTAAAAAAAAAATCTGTGAAGGCAGCTTTAAAGGAAGTAAGAGACAGTAGAAGTGAAATAAAAATGCCTTTTAGTTTGTTTGTCATCAGATGAGAATCATTGTTTGCTGCATTATCTGTAGTTTCATTTTTAAAAACGTTTTATTTATTTAATTTTTGGAACAGGGTCTCACTCTGTCAGTCAGGCTGGAGTGCAATTGTGAAATTATGACTGTATCACTCTACATATATAATCGGGTCATTTTCCATTTCTTCCAACCTCCAACTTTGAGTATTTACCTGTATAATTATGCTGTAAGAAAAACATTATTATTGGTGACTGTTTAAAAATATACCAAAAATTAATGCCAATTTCAAGGACCTAAGATGCTAGCCAGGGCTAACACACAGAGATGCATGTATCTGGTGATAAAACTCATTTTTTACTAATAAGACTCCTGAGACTAGTCCCCAAGTTTATTCTCCCAGATCATGAACCATGAAGTAGGGCATTACTATATTGATAGAGTTTAGTAAAAATCATCGGAATTTCTCCTGCTTGCCTAAAGAATAAACTGCATACAACATCAGGTCTGTGTGTGTGTTTGTCTGTGGGTGTATTGGTCGTGTCAGTGCCACTATTAGATATTAGAAGATGCATGGATGATAACATTTCCAGTACCCAATTATAGTTGTTTGTATGGATATCTTCTTATAACTGGATCAAAGCAATTCAGTCACTGGTACCAGATAACCAGCAATTAATACTGAATGCCTCTTTTCCCTTATGTGAACAAGCAAATAATAGTTTGCTTTCACATGACAGGGACAAAAACAACAAAAAGTCTGCCACAGGCATGTGACAGCTTTCTAGATCCATGCCAAAAGGATGTCAACCTTCTGAATATAACAAAGAAAATTGTTTCAATTACATTTATAGTATGCTGAAATGATGTGGAAAACAAGAAATTGTGGGTTACCATGAAGCAGTTCATTTGAAAGTGAGTTTTCAGTAAGGCAGAGTGGAGGGAGATTTTCTTCTGTGTATTCCTCTCTGCCATTTTGCTCCTCTGACTCAGAAGAGAAAGTGAAGAGCCTGTGGTGTATCAATATCCTATATGGAGGCCAAGTAGCTTCTAATGGGAGACTTTGGAAAAAAGCCAACATTGCCTAAGGTAATCATTAGACCTTTGTGAAAACAACATTTTTAATGCCATAGGGCCCCAGTTGAGACAGAACATCTGGCTATCAGACTTCAGATGACTTTGCAATGTATAGTGTGCATGAGGAGGCTGATGCCATATAATCCTCCTAGTCACAAAACCGGGCTTCCTCTTCAACATTCTCTGATGAGTTGAGCATAGTTTGGATGTGACAAATGTTGGACGTAAACTACCGTTATATGAACGTGTCACTTACAAGGCTATTGTTTAGTGTTCTACGTCACTGCTAGTTTACTCTCAGCCAAAATTGTTTCATTCAAAGTTTTTTGTTTTTATTAGAAATAAGAGAAAAAAAATCCTCAAAAATAACAGATGGTTTTGAGTGATATGCTGGCATTAGCTGGAAGTGGATCATTCTGGAATTGTAGCTAAACAAAGAAATTCTACATTGGTCCTTTCTGTACACTATTTCTGATGTTGTTTCATTTCTTTTTATGAAATTAATGTTTTTGAAAATGCCCCGTAACTAATATAGAAATGCATCTTTCTAAATTGTATACAATAGTTCAGTCTATAGTAATTACATATTCCAATTAGAACATCTCCAACCCACACACAAAAATAAATAAAGCAAAACATATGTTGAGACTTCCGAGGCAGTAGTCACGAATGTTTCTTGTTTATGTTCATTTCCTAAAAGTACAAGTTGGTAGAAAGTGAGAGTGGATTGGAAGGAAACATAGAGGGACTGCTAGTGTTTCTAATTTGTTTTTTGCCCTGATATTAAAATATATGGATCTTTATGTGTCCTTTTGCTTTTCATTACTTATAATTAGGTGTTCTGGCTTTGATAGAAGATAGAGTTGAATGAGGAAGCACAAAGTAAACTACCTCTAAGTTATTCAACATATCTTAGAAGATCCTGGTGTAAAAAGTCATTTTTTGCTGCAAAGGTGTTGCAAACATATTTCAGTTGTTGCTTACATCTCTGTTCTGGTTATTTCCTATGTGCTTTTGAGTTGGTGATGGCAAATGCTTACACATTTTTCCTCCAAAATAAGCATGAATATTGTTTGCAGAAACTGATTGAGGAAAAGCCACTGCATAAACTGAAATCATAAACTGAATGAGTTAAAGATTAGATTACATTCTCATTCTAGGTCCTAACAAAATCATGGAATGCAATATGACTTATATTTCTATTTCCAGTGTTATAATCTGACTTCATTTGTGGTGTCTTAAAAGAAACAGCACAGTTTTATAAAACCACAAATTTCATCACAATTGAATAAAAATGAAAAGAAAAAAAGAAAATTTTATTTAATAAAAAAGACAAAAATAATTATTTTGCTTTATAATTAAAACACATTTTTTGTAAATCTTATTCAAAACAATGGTTTTATTTTGAAAAACATAAAATTGCAGAGCTTAACTTTTTTTTTGCCCTAATTTATTACCATGCATATTTGCAAGGAGACAGGCCAAAATGTTAACTGTGGGTAGAGTCAGAACATTTCTCAAAAAACTCCTTAAGGTTCTTCCAAAAATCTCAGTCATTTATTAAATATACTAGAGAGTTTTGTTATGAGTATTATTTCTTCTTCAGCTTTAACATTTCCTTGGGTTGGCTTCAGACACAGCATTTGATATAAGAGCTGTCATGTGTAGAGTTTAATTAGGAGGTAGATTCAGGGAGCAACAACAGGGAATGGAAAAGTGAGACAGAAAGGAAGAAGTCCAATAAAGAAGATGTTAAGGACCAGTTTATTGCTATGGATAACTGAATCGTTTTTTTTCCACTAGGACCTCTGGGAGACAGCATAGATCTGTCCTACTCTGGACTCCAGGAAGCAGAGGTAGTTTCTCACTAACTTGAATGTATTTTCAGCTTAATGCTATCCCTGGGGTGTTAATTACTGGCAATGCTCATCCATCCACCCCCACACCTGATAACTGCATAGAAATGTACTTTAGTTTCATTCTAGGATTTTAAATTATGTTTTTCTTAGTACTCTCAAAATTATGAATCCTATTTGTGAAGGGAAATTTATGTCCATTTGGAAGCTGATTTCTTACAGATTTTATCTGATCCACTGTGACTTCTGTTGAAATATATGGGATTCTCTTTCTTCAACTTGTCTGCTGCAAAATGAAGCAGAAAGTGTATTAGCCACAAATTGACTTTTTAAAAATTTTATCATGACAAGGGATAATCGAAGAAATATAGAAGAACAATCAGACAAATAAGGAACATAATAGGGAATTAATCCAGAATAGATATTATAAAATGTTCATTTTATATAAAATTATTTTATGACTAAGATATCATTAATACATCACAATAATATGTTTTTGTTTTAAAATAATTTACATTAACTTAAAGAAATATTATCACTGAAGTAAAATGTATATAATGAAAATTGTACATATAATAATTTATACAGCTGGATATATTACCGCAAAGGGAACACACCATATGAAGAACACTCACATCAAGAGACTCTACATTAATATTTCCAGAACCTCAGAAGCACTGATCCTGTCTCATTCCAGTCCCTACTACATAATCATAAATTGACTTCTATAAAAATCATAATTTGATTTCTACAAATAGGTTATTCCTGCTTGCTTTTGAAATTTAGGTAAGTAAAGTATGTGTATGAATTCTTTTGTAGCTTCTTTCATTCAATAATAATTTTTTATGGTTCATTCATGTTATTGCATACAGATATATGCCATTGATTGTCATTGCTATTCAGCATTTCATGGTATAAACATACATGTTTGTTTAATCTTACAGTTGTTGAAGGCTGAAAAGAATACCTATGCATATTTTTGTTCAGTTGTTGAAGGATGAAAAGAATACCTATGCATATTTTTGTTCATACTCATGAATAATTATGCTTCAGATATGTGGAACATTTATCTTGGTTGATATTTATAACCATTTATATTGCAAATATACCTAGAAGTGAATTCCTGGGTCATTAGTAATGTTAGCATTTATTTAAGTAGATACTACCAATCAGTTTTCCAAAGTGGTAGTAGCAATTAATACTCAACATCTGCAATAGATGTGAATCCCAGTTGCTCTATAATTTAGTTAATACCTAGTATTATCAGTCTTTTTCACTTTAAATTTTCTGATAAGTATTTGTTGATATTGCATTTCTAGGAGTTAATAAAGTTAAGCAACTTTTAAAATGTGCTTATTGGTCTGTTAGATATCCATTTTTGTAAAGCACCCATTTAAATATTTTTCCTATTTTTTTGAAATTAGGTCATATGTCTTTATGTGGTATTCCTTTATATATATTATATACACATCTTTTTTTAGATCAGTATTCACAAATGTATTCTTTCACTCTCTTATCTTGTTACTTTCTTAATGGTGTCTTTTTTTTAGGAAAAGAATTTCTTAATTTTAATCTTAATTTTCATTTAATAAAGATTTTAACTCTTTTTTTTTTTCTTTTATGGTAAACTCTTTTTCCATGCTAAATAAGAAATCTTCTTCTTCTTTAATGTCATAAATTGTTATGGACTGCATGCTATGCCTCCCTTAACATTTATTTGTTGAAACATTAACCCTTAATGAGCTGGTATTAGGCTGCAAAGCCTTTGAGATGTAACTAGGTTTACATGAGGTCCTGACAGTTGAAGCCCTAATGGGATTAGTGTCCAAGAAGAGAAAGAGACTCTCTCTTTATTGCTCTCTCTCTCTGTCTCTCTCTGCAATGTGAAGATACTAGGATGCGATAGGCTTCTGCAAGTCAAGAAAAAGGCCTCATCAGAAACTGTATATGCTGGTACCCTGATTAGGATCTTCCCAGAACTATGAGAAATACATGCTTGTTATTTGAACCACTTGATTCAAATATCTTTTTATTGTAGTCTGACATAAGACATAAATGTGTTCTTATGTTTTCTTTTAAAAGCTTTATTTTTTTTTTGCAGTTTACATTGAAAACTACTAAAGATTCTAAATTGATTTTTATTTATAGTATGATGCTATGAGTAAGAGTCATTTTTGTACAAATTCAATTGATTAAGCACCATCTATTAGAAAGATTATCACTTTTGAAAAAAAAAAAGAAAAAGCTGGCCATCTTTGTCATAAATCAGGTGTCTAAGCCTATGTGGGTTTATTTCTGGACTTATAATTTTGTTATATTGGTCTACTTATATATTTCTGCAGTTGTACCTCAAATAATCTTTCTATGTCATTCACATATTACCTATCCTCTTTATGTATATCTTTTACGTAATACAAATTATTTACTCCATAATTCAACTGTTTGACTATAATAAGCCCACAAGTTGTGGTATTATAACTACTAAAAGACATTCAAAGATAAATAATGTGAAATTATTTTTGAAAAATACATACAAAATTTCAGATTTCTGAGAATTTGCTTACTTAATAATATAGTTCTCATTTAATTCTCTGCCACTCAGAAATTTTTTGACATGTTTACATGATTATCTGTATTCATATTATTGTCTGTATTCTTTTTGACTTTTGTAACTTTTCCTATATTTCTATGTATAAGTTTACATACAAGTTGGGCATTTTAATCCCCTTTGAAAATAAAGGTGAAAAATGTTGAAAGATTCTAAAAGAAAAAATAAAACTATCATCATTACCAAATGACATACTCATGTATGCAGAAAGATCAGACTGAGCTATTATAATTAATAAGTAAATCTAGAAAGGTAGTTGGATATAAAATCAATTTTAAACATAATTTGTTAATATATTAACAACAAAATATCAGAAATGACGTTTCCAAAATAATAGGACTTTGAATAACATCAGCCTTTACATTATCAAATACTAACACAAAAAGGGAAAAAATTAAGAAAAGATAAATTAGAACTTTATGCATTAAATACATTACTGAGAATAATTAAATAAATATTTACAAATATTCAATACACTTTAGTTGTGGTTTGATTGACTCACGACTGTGAAAACTATGTTTCCTACACAGTTTTTTCTCTCTTCAGTACAGTGCCATGCAGCACCTCAGTAAGTTCTGAGTATAAAATTCAACAAAGATGTTATAATCTTTTCATAGCAGTGCAAAGATTCTATAATAGAAAGAGAAACTTACGTAAGATAGAAAACAAACTGGGGAACATAGAGTACTAAAGGGCATGTTATTTTTTAGAATAATTACAATAATTTTATCATACTAACACTGTCTTAATACTAATACACTATCTAACAAAGAGAGGCAAACAGAAAATAATTCATAGGAGCATTAAATAGAGGTCCAAACACAAACCCATAAATATATGACCACCCAGTTCATGATAAACGTGATACTTCAAGGTAGGATAAAAACTATAATTCTTTTTGACAAATAATACTAGGTCCATTCAGTATATACATGGAAAAAATTAATCAGAACCCTACTGTATACCATACAAAAATGTCAGTTCTTGGTGAATTGCAGATCTTAATCTGAACATTAAATACTGAAACTATTGTCAAAAATAAGATAAAATAAAAATTCAAAATGTCAGCCAAATATCCACAAGTCATATAAGATAAATGATTTGTATTAAAACTATATGTGTGTTTGTTCACACATGTATATCTATAGAAGAATAAAATCAATTAGAAAAAGACAGGAAGTTCAACAGTAAAATTGCAAACTCTTTTAACAGCTACTTAACAAAGTATATAATCAATATACTATAAATCATTAAAAGTTGTTTAACTACATTATACATCAGTGTTTATACAAATTAAAATCACTATAAAATACCATTATACATATATATGAGAAGGGCTAAAGTAAAAGAAAATTCATGAGTTGGTAAGACTTTGAACAACTAGATTCCTCTTATATTGCTTTGAAGGATTTAAATTGTTAAATTACTTCAAAAATTGTCTCTGCTAATAATGAACAAAATGCATCTATGTCACAGCAATTCTATTGTCATTATATATATAAAATAGAACTGGAACTTATTATTACCGAAATACATCAGATATAGCAAGAACATTTATAATAACAAAAATCCAAGAATAATAAATGTTTTCTTTTATAATGTCAAATTAATTTTGGTATATCCACACAATAAAATTCTATTCACTGATGAAAGAATACAAATATTACAAAGTCAAATTAAGTTTGATATATCTACACAATGGAATTCTGTACATTGATGAAAGAATACTAAATCACATGTAAAGTCGTGAATAAAAAAGAAGCCTAGACCAAAGGTATGAATATTATATTGAGTTCACTTCTTCAAACAAAATGAGTTTATGATATTAGATACAAGGATAGTGGTTTTAATTTGAAGGTTCTGTGAGAATTCAAGAATATGATTAAAATTTGAGGCAATAATGAATGCAAGATGACTTCTATTATAAAATATGTGATTTTTAAATTAAAGAAGTATTTGTACTATGGGAAGTTCATTTAATGAAATTAAGATTAATTCTGAAATAATAAACAATAAAGATTATGTTAGATAATATAAGAGAATATCATCTCAACCTTAAATGGACAATATTTTCTATGCAAAAAGACACACAAAGCACTAATTTTAAAAGAAAAACAAAATTAACAAATATGTTTAATTTACATTAATAGGTTGTATCAAAAGAGCTCAAAATAAGGCAGCCACAGCAAACAGCTCCATGTAAGAAAATATTCACAAAACTTTTAAAAGACATATATCTGTGATACACAGAAAATAATCAAAAGGGAAAAAAAAGACCAATTGCTCAGAAACGGACAAAATATTTGAACAGGTATTTCACAAGAGTGTATGCAAAATACCAATAAAGTACACAAAGAGGTGCTCAAACATTTTAATCACTAGTAAAATGCAAATAATACCACATGTTCAGCTAAATGATTAAAAGCAAAACCAAAATTTGACAAATGTGAAAATAAAAAGTTGTATAAAAAGTATTCATCATCAGTGTTCTGCAGCCTGTCTCATAGTGGAATATTTACTTTGGTAAAGTTTTCAATATCTACTAAAACTTCACATGCAGAACCCCTCTGATGCTTAGTTGTATGTCTTACTTTGTTCTCTACAGAAACATGTATTTGTTTGTTGTTAATGGTTAATGAGACTTGGAAAAAATTTATGTACTTGACAATGTAGTGATAGATAACTAAATAACATACACATACACACACAAACACACACACACACACACACACACACACACACACACTCAAGACTAAAAATAAGCAAATAAACAGAGTCTAAGGGACTTGGAAGGCAATAGCAAAGAATCATGTTTAAAGTTTTCAGTTTAACTTCATGAAAGGAACAGGAAAAGTGCATCTAATCTGTTTTCCTAGAAGTTCCAATTTCTTTATTTTTTCTTGAACCACCTGTATGTAGACTGCAGTCTGCATAACACAGCATCACTAACTAATTTGTGAACTACAGAATGATGGTAAGATTCTCATGTACTATTTTCACCTTGAGATATTTTCATTAATTATGAGCATCATCAAGTATTTAGTTCATGTCATATTCTCTAAATTATCTGAATAATGCCTTTATTTATTTGGTTTTAATTTACCATCCATCAAAAGGCATGTGTTGCAATTAGTATGTCTTTTTATTTTAGTTTTGGGGATACATGTGTAGATTTGTTACTTGGATGTATTGTGTAATCCTGGAGTTTGGGCTTCTTTTGAACCCATCACTCAAATAGTGCACATAGTATTCAATAGGTAATTTTTCAACCCTTGCCATACTCCCACCCTCCCACTGCTCTTTGGGAGAACCCAGTTTCTATTGAGTTCATTTTTGTGTCCATGAATATCCATTTTTTCAGCTCTCACTTATTACTGAGAACATGTGGTATTTGATTTTCTGTTTCTGTGTTAATTCATTTAGGATATTGGCCTCCATCTGCATCCATGTTGCTGCACTGGCCATTATTTCATTACTGTTTTGGCTGCATAATAGTCCATGGTATATATGTACCACCTTATTTTTTATCCAGTCAGCCACTGGTGTACACTTAGGTTTATTCCAATGTGTGAATACAGCTGTGATAAAGCTAAGAATGCAGGTGTCTTTGGTAGAATGATTTCTTTTCCTTCAGGTAGATATCCAGTAATGGGATTGCTGGATCAAATGATAGTTCTGTTTTCAGTTTTTTTGAGAAATCTTCAAACTCTTTTTCACAGGTGCTGAACTAATTGACACTCCCACAAACAGTGTATAAGCATTCTCTTTTCTCTGCAACCTCTCCAACATCTGTTACTTCTTGACTTTTTAATAGCCATTCTGACTATTGTAAGATGGTATCTCATGGTGGTTTTATTTCGCATTTATCTGACAATTAATGATGATGAGCATTTTTACATGTGTTTTGGTCACTTCTCTGTCTTCTTTTGACAAGTATTTCTTTATGTCTTTTGCCTATTTTTAAATGGGGTTATTAGTGTTTGTGTTATTGATTTGTTTAATGTTTTTAATAGTTCCTGGATATTAGTCCTTTCTTGGATGGATACTTTGCAAATATTTTATCCTATTCTGTTAGAAATATTCTATTTCAGATAGTTTTCTAAATCTCATCAGAGTAACATTTTAATAGAAAAATATTCTGGCTGGGCACGGTGGCTCACGCCTGTAATCCCAGCACTTTGAGAGGCCAAGGAGGGCAGATCACCTGGGGTCAGGAGTTCAAGACCAGCCTGACCAACATGATGAAACCCAATCTTTACTAAAAATACAAAAATTTAGCCAGGCGTGGTGGCTAGTGCCTGTAATCCCAGCTACTGGGGAGAATGAGGCAGAAGATTGCTTGAACCACGGAGGTGGAGGTTACAGTGAGCCAAGATTGCTCCACTGTTTTCCAGCCTGGGTAACAAGAGCAAAGCTCCACCTCAAAAAATAACGAGAAAGAAAAATATTATCCTATTTATACAAGGGGGGATAGGAAGTGCCAGGAAAGGAAGGGTGTGGTCTCTGGCTAGGGTTTCACCCCTGTGACTGTTACCATGAACCTAGGTGAGGACGGGCCTTCTGTTTTCCTGCCCGAATTTTGCATTTCCCAAGACCACACTGGCCCACCAAGAACCCATCCTGTGCCTACAAAACCCCCAGACTCTAATGAGAAGAGACACAAACAACTGGACCTGGAAAGGAGCACACCAGTGGAAGAAGACAAAGGCAGGTGGGGGTCAAGAGGCATGCACGAGCGTAAGAGTACACGTATAGACACTGGCAGGCCAGCAGGCCATCTACCAGCAGAAACACGCGGAGTTTGGCTGGGGAGCTAGGAGTGCGCAGCCCCAACTCCAGAGAAAACCCACCTTCCCACTCCATCTCCCTTCTGGCCTTGCCATGTGCTGAGAGCTCCTTCCACTCAGTAAAACCCTGCAGTCATTCTCCCAGCCCACGTGAGATCTGATTCTTCCGGCACACCAAGGCAAGAAACTCGGGATATAGAAATCCCTCTGTCCTTGTGATAAGTCAGAGGGTCTAATTGAGCTGATTAGCACAAGCTGCCTACAGAAGGCTAAAATGAAACAGCTTACGGTAACACACGCCCACTGGGGCTTCAGCTGTAAATATTCACCCCTAGACACTGCTGTGGGGTCAGAACCCCACAACCTACCCACTGACTGCTCCCCCAAGAGCTTGAGCAGCATGGCACTGAAGAAGGAGCAATTCACAGCCCCAGTGCATGGCCTGCGAGGGGAACGAGGGAATTTTCCTGTTTCACTATTGTTCTAGGTTGTCTCTTTACTCTGTGGACTGTTTTTCGCTTGTGCAGAAGCTCTTCAATTTTAGTAAGTGTCATTTGTCCTTTTGCTTTTGTTGCATTTGCTTTTGAGATTTTAGTCATAAATTCTTTGCCTAGGCTGATGTCCAGAAGTTTTATCTAGGGTTCCTTCCAGAGTTTTTATTGTTTAAGGTCTTATATTTAACTATTTTAATCCATCTTGAGTTAATTTTTGTGTATGATTAGAGGTAGGAGTCCAGTTTTATTCTAAAAGAATAAAATGTAAAACATGTGGCTAGCCAGTTTTTCCAGCTCCGTTTATTGAATGGGGTGTCCTTTCCCCATTGTTTATTTTTGTCAACATCATCAAAGGTCAGCTGGTTGTAGGTGTCTGGTTTTACTTTTGGGTTCTTTTTCCTGTTCCATTGATCTATGTGCCTGGTATTTTGGTACCAGTACCATGTTGTTTTGCTTTCCATAGCCTTGTAGTATAGTTTGAAGCCAGGTAATGCCATGCCTCTGACTTTGTTATTTTTGCTTAGAAAGCAATTAATGTTTATTTATCTTGATTTCTTTTAAACCAGACCACACCCCCCAACCTCAACGCTACCACTCTGATTCTTTGATTGTTTGATTTACATGGCATAAACTCTTGACACATCCGAGTCTGTTTCACCATAGACCAGTCTATACTTTTAAATGATTGTGATCATTCCTATATATAACAAATTGATTTTTTTTTTTTTGGTGGGCAGGTGGTGAGAATACTAAAGCAATGTGTGCATTTACTTTGTATCATTTCAGGAAGAGTGTAATGTACAATCATTTTAGTGTTGACGATGATAAGATTCCTTAGTTCAATAAGGTGATACCTGTCATGTTCCTCTATTGTAAAGTTACACTTACATCTTTATTTATTATCATTTTTATTTATTTATTTTTTGAGAGGGAGTCTTGCTCTATCACCCAGGCTGGAGTGCAGTGGTGCAATCTTGGCTCACTGAAACCTCTGCCTTCTGGGTTCAAGTAATTCTCCTGCCTCATCCTACCTAGTAGCTTGGATTACAGGCACTCGCCACCATGCCCAGCTAGTTTTTGTATTTTAGTAAAGACAGGGTTTCGCTGTGTTAGCCAGGCTGGTCTCAAACTCCTGACATCAAGTGATCTGCCTGCCTCAGCCTCCCAAAGCGCTGAGATACAAGTGTGTGCCACACCTGTATTTAAATTAAATTAGTTTAATTAATTTACATTAATTAGTTTGGACAATGATGCTTTGAAATTACTACAGGTGTTGTTCCTATTTTTTATGTGGTTTTCTAAGTCTCATCGGAGTGACATTTTAAGAAATAAAAAATTTTTTAACTGATCGCTGCAGCTGCTGACCTGAAATCCCGTTATCCTTCCCACCTGCCACCCTCAGCTTAATGTTATACAAAGACACACCTTCCACATCAACTTGTCTACACTAAATTCATTTTCTTTGTTCCTTCCATTCAAATATGCTCCTTTTCCTGTATTTCTCTCTTTAAAATATTATTGCACCATCATTTATGAAAGCAGGATTTTGGAAACCATCTTTCAAGTTAAATTCAAACTTCATATCTGCCCTGTGTGTCCTTCCATAATCTGATCCCTGTTTCCTTCTCCTTATTAACTGCCTTTCTCCTGCCCATTTGCCTGTTCACTTCTGTGACTTTTCTCTCTTTGCAGTACCTGAAGCCTGGAAAGCTTTTTTTCTCTGATGCTTGCATGCTTTCCCTTTGGCTAGATGCTTGTTCTGTGGACATTTCATGATTGTCTCTTTCCCCAGATCCAAGGTTTTCCATTTTGATTTTCTGCTTTTCTTATGTGTGACTCTGTATTCCAAATAAATTAATTTTTATTTGTAGAACAAAGACTGTGCCAGTTTGACCCAACTTTTCATTGTGGCATTCCCAGCTCCTAGCACACTGGATGGCTCTGAGAATACGTTCACTATGTATTTGGTGAATTAATATATAAATGAATCAATGTGTCTTTGATATCTTCTTTTCTTATGCTAGCACTATGGTACTGATTAAAAGCTGTACAGACAGTCCCTGACTTACAAGGATTTAACTTATAATTTTCTACTTTATGATGCTATGAAAGTGATAAGCCATACTTTGAGTTTAGAATTTTGATTTTTTCCAAAGCGAATGATATGCAATACAATACTCCCTCAGGATGCAGAGGAGATACAGCTCCCACTCAACTATGCCATCATAAGGGTAAACTGATACTCTCCAGCGTACTCTTTACTGTGTTGCCAGATGATTTTGGTCAATAATAGACTAATATAAGTGTTCTGAGCATGTTTAAGGTAGGCAAGGCTGAGCTATTCTCAGTAAGTTAGGTGTAGTATATACATTTTTGACTAAACAATATTTTCAACTTATGACGGGTTTATTGGAAAGTAACTCCGTTATAAGTCAAACAGCTCTGAACTTGCTATAAAGAATGATAATGCTGGGGGCAGTGACTCATGCCTATAATCCTGGTGCTTTGGGAGGCTAAGGCAGAAGGATTACTTGAGCCCAGAAAATCTAGGCTGCAGTGAGTAATAGTGGCCCCACTGCACTCCACAATGAATTTTGTACTGCAGCTATTTTGTAACAGAATGTTGATTTTTGATAATGTAGTTTTTGTATAAAACTTTTTAATTAAAAATCTGCATTAAAGGATTCATATTTAATGATTATGAACTGAATACAGCTCATTCCTAATTGATAAAACATAATCTAATTATTTAGTTAAACTAATAATTTAATTAAATGATTTGAAAATTAATTTGATATTAGAATGGATAGTCACTCTACATCTATGGCTTAAATATCTTGAAGATATTCTACAATAACAAAATTTATGTAAATTATGTCCATTATCATATAACACAAACAAAATGAACATGTGCACACACACACACACACACACATCCATACACAAACACACACAGACCCACATATAGAAGATAAGTGAAAAAAATCAATTATTTATCAGATAAGGTAATATAGATTTAAAGATATTCCTTGAAAATATTTTTCTGTTTGTTTCTTTTTGTTCTCATATTCACCTTAATGATCTTAAAAATAATTTACTTTAAAAGATTAATAGCATTTTAATATTCAATTTGGTTATCTATTATTATTAATGTAGCTATGACTTTCCATCATGTGCATTACAATATGGAAAACATTTTAAATGGATTACTTTACTCAAATAGTAGGTAATCTAAATGAAGTACTCATACATTGAAATATCTTTAAATTAGTCACCATACCATCTACAAAAATATTCATTTTTATCTTCACCGCTTTTATCGAAGTTATTATATTGAAATATTATTTTATTTTCTGAATGGCCATCTATGTTTAGTTATGAAGGGTTTTAAACTTTTAAGGTGAAGGTAATAAAGTACAATGTGGTTAAGAGCAATTTCATAAAAATTAAGTAATTTTTGATAATTATTTATTTAACTGGTTTAACTGTAAAATATTCAGCCATCAGCCTCCTTTGATCAGCAGGATCTAAGAACACTTGAAGGAGAAAATATTACCCTTGAGCAACACCACATACCGCTAGATGGTAGTATATCCTTTCTTATTTAATAAAAACAGTCACCATTTCAATTTACTCTTTTAAATATTTAGTGGTAAAGAATGATAGTACTTTATTTGCAAAGACAAAGTTTAGTACTGTTTTATGTTTGTACTGTTATTTCATATTTTGATTTTTGGTTTTTCCAATTTTCCATTTTGTAATTATAAGAAGCTATAATGATTTTTATTGTTGAGGGTTTTATTGTTCAGAATATGTAGCAATAATGTGTTTTCTAATTTATAAACAGAAATTTAAGTGTTTTTATCATCATATATTAAATTATTATCTAGTCTATTATAGTCTATATTTTGAACATTTAGCTTTTTTTTTTTTTTTGAGACAGAATTTCGCTCTTCTTGCCCAGGCTGGAGTACAATGGCGTGATCTCAGCTCACCACAACATCCCCCTCCTGAGTTCAAGTGATTCTCCTCCCTCAGCCTCCCGAGTAGCTGAGATTACAGGCATGAGCCATGACACCTGGCTAATTTTGTATTTTTAGTAGAGATGGGGTTTCCTCCTATTGGTCAGGCTGGTCTGGAACCCCGACCTCAGGTGATCCATTTACCTTGGACTCCCAAAGTGCTGAAATTACAGGGGTGAGACACCACACCAGACCTTCACTTTTATTTTATAGGAAAAAACTGTCCATCCACACACAAGAAATTATGAATATAATTATTTAGAAGCTATTATCATTCAATACTTCTGAACTCTCTGGTAAGCAGAAAAGTCAATTAAAAATAAAATGTTGTTTCAAAGGTTATGTCACTGAGTAATTAATTCTTTTTTTCTTTGCTCCCCCCCATCGTCCACTGTAACCCTGTAAGAACAATAGATTAACCGCGTGTCATTTTCCGTGTTTTCAATATTCATGGTAATATCAACATAAATTTTATATAAACACCTGCTTGAGAGTGTAACTTGTAATTGGTATAGGTTGGTGTAAAAGTAATTTCGGTTTTTATCATATAAACCAATGGCCAAAACTACAATTACTTTTGCAGCAACATAATAGATTTGTCCATCAAATAAGATTATTACTAACTGCTGCAATAGAGAATTGGACTTCTCATATGCTATTGCTAGGGATCAAAGTTAGCGTAACATGTCTAAAAAGCTATTTTAAAATGCTTTGTAAAACAGATAATCATCGATATGAAAACCATAGATCTAGAAATTTATTTGAAAATGTATTTATGAAAATGTACAATAAAGCTACAAAGATATTTATTACAATATTATTCACAATGGGAATGTTATACTGTCTACACAATAGTGTGCAATTTAAAAAATCATTAATAACAAGTCGTATAATAGGAAACTAAATAACAAATATATGTTTCTATATTAATTCACACGGAAATTTACAGAATGTTAATTCCCAACGAAAAAAATAAATGCTACATTCCGTAGTCAAATGGTAGGTAAAAAATAATATTGGAATCCAGCTCATGTATGTAAGAAAAAAATTGTAACCTATGTGCCTTTTTCTATATTGTTTTCTTCATTTACATTTGTATATATACACCACAATCCGTGTACTAAACAAAATAATCTATATTTCTGCAGTACTGGAGTATAGAATAGATCTATATTCAAATTCCATATTTAATTATGTTAAACATGTAAATTTGTACAAGAAATTAATAATATATGCAAACTAATGAAAATATTGACAAATACATATTATTCATTATTAAATTATATGAAATAAAAAATAAAGGTTTCAAGTGTTTCTTGTCATTTCTTTTTTTTTTTTTTTTGAGACGGAGTCTAACGCTGTCACCAGGCTGGATTGCAGTGGCACGATCTTAGCTCACTGCAACATCTGCCTCCAGGGTTCAAGTGATTCTCCTGCCTCAGCTTCTTGATTAGCTAGGACTACAGGTGCGTGCCACCATGACCAGCTAATTTTTGTATTTTAGTAGAGATGAGGGTTTCACCATGTTGGCCAGAAGGGTGCCAATCTCTTGATCTGGTGATCTGCCTGATTCTTGTCATTTCTTATTACAAAATAAATTTTAACATATAAACAATAAAAATAGCAAATACTAGTAGTAGAACAGTTCACAAAGCCTTTTTAAGTGAATTGAGTTATATAAACTTATGAGGCATAATTTATATAATAACTGTGATAACTAATCTGGACTCTAGGATATAGTGAGGAGAAGAGGGCTACTAGCATGGGGAGTATATAAAGGAATTTGCCCCCAGATTTTTAAATACAATAAAGTATTTAACAATAATCCTGCTTGAATGAAAATAGTAGTGCTGAGAGCTCTATAGAAAAATGTGTATACATATTCATTTAATTCTATATAAAGTAAAATGCATTTCTTGGTATTTTCAGTAAGGTCAATGCCCATTTTCATTTTTAATTATTCATAAAATATTAGACTTTTAGCCAATATATCATAGAACAAATCAGAAATCTAAGATATATTAATCAAAATCCATTAAACTATTATGTATATAAATGGTTGTTTACTGGGTTTTCACTATCATTTTGTATTTTTTTAATAATGGTTATTACTGAGTTATAACCATCATTTTATATATTTGTTTTGGTTTTTCTTTTATTTCAATAGTTTTTTGGGTACAGGTGGTTTTTTGTTACATGGATAAGTTTTTTAGTAGTGTTTTCTCAGATTTTGGTGCACCTTTCACCGTAGTAGTTTACATTGTACCCCATATGTGTCTAATTCCTCATCCATTGTCCACTCTTCCCCAAGAGTCCCCAAAGTCTAGTATATCATTCTCATGCCTTTGCATCCTCATAGCTTAGCTCCCACTTACGAGGGAGAACAGAAAATATTTGATTTTCTGTTACTGAGCTACTTCATTTAGAATAATGGCCTCCTACTCTAAGTTGCTGCAAAGGCTGTTATTTCATTCCTTTTTATGACTGAGTAGTATTCTATGGTATACATATACCACATTCTCCTTATCCACTCATTGGCTGATGGGCGTTTAGGTTGCTTCCATATTTTTGCAATTGTGAATTGTGCTGTTATAATCATGTGTGTACATGTGTCTTTTTCATATAATGATTTCTTTTTCTTTGGTTAGTACCGAGTAGTGGGATTGCTGGATTGAATGGTAGTTCTACTTGTAGTTCTATAAAGAACCTCCATATTGTTTTCCATTACAACTATCTTCTTTTTAATCATATCACTAAGAGGTTCTTATTGAGCTCCTCTGGGCTATAAAGCAAAATTCAAGTTATTATTGTTTATTATATTTGCAATATAAGTTTTTCTAATTATACAATTTTCTACAGCCTCCCTAGAAGTCATGGACAGAAGGCTATAGCTCAGAGGAGTTGTGCAAAAGTCTTGAACTTTTGCAAATACAGGAGGAGAGGAAAGCAGAAAGGAATTTAAAAAGCATTTTTTTTCCATGAATACTTATATTAGAATGAATTTTACTTATTAAATAAAATTGTATATTATTTAATCCATATAGTATATATGCATATTTACTTATTTTTTCATAATACAAATCAGATTCAATAAGATACACAGGCATATAATGAAAAAATATATGTACAGGTTACATTTATAGATTAATTAAAGAAAAACCAACACCTTACCAAAAACGAGTCTTCTGATTTCTAAACCATTAGCATACCTCTTCATTTCTTCTGTGTTTTTAATTTATCTCTTCAGTGATGTAGTACATGTTTATGTATTAGTTGATATAATTTTTTTAATTTTTCCTTAAATATTTTATATTTTCTGTTGCTATTATATATGATATGTACTTTTAATTTTGATTTTTAATCCTTTGCTACTAAAGTAGAGAAACATGATAGATTTGGGTTATTGACCTTGTACTTTACAAAATACTAAACTCACTTATCAATTCTAGAAGTATTTTTGAAAATTTATTGAGTTTTTCATGTAAATGTCCCTGTGTCTGCATATGAACACAGTTTTGTCTCTTTCTTTCCATTCTATTTTTGTTTGACTTATTTTTTTGCTTCATTGTACTGGCTTGGACTTTCAATGTTGGATAAAATGGATATTGTTATTGTCTCCGTAACCTTGGAGAAAAGTGGCCCATCACCATGGTTAATTATAATTTCTGTTAATATAGGTGTGCTGGTGATATATTTACTCAGGTTTATTTGCCTGAAACTTTTTTATTGTCTATATTTTAAAAGCATATTTTGCCTGGGTGCAGAGTTATACATTTGACAGTGGGATTGTTTTGGCTATAGCAACAATATCATCATATTCTCACATTCTCTTTTAACCTGCATCATTTCAGATAAGCAGCAAATTTTTATTCAGAGATTCGTTTTTCTGTAAATAATGTTTTTATAACTCTCTATTTTAAAATTTCTCCTTTATTACTGGCTTTCAGCAATTCAATTGTATGTGCTTTGGTGTAGTCCTTTACATGTTTATCTTGCCTTAGGTTAATTAAGACTTTAGGGTCTGTGAGTATAGAATTTTGGTAAAACTTATAAATATTTTAATTTCTACTTTGTATTTATTGTATCCCAAAGTAATTTCTACTTTGCTGTTTATCGTATCTCTTTCTCTTTCTGGTACTCAAGTAATCTATATGATTGACTGCTTGATATTTTCTAGCATGTTAAAGAGAGTCTGCTTACTCTTTCAGTCTTTATTTTTCCCTCTCTCTCTTCACTTTGGATATTTTTTGCTTTTATACCTTCTACTTAATACCTCTGTTATTCAATAGTGCCTAAAGTTTTCTTAAAATTTAGAGGTAATTTTACCTTTAAAGGTTACATTTGGTTCTTTTTATATCCTTAATTTCTTTCTTATTATATTTATAATTAGTTTTCGATATTGAGCAGATACGCGTAAGCATATATGGTAAACGTATAATGGCTTTTTAAATATACTTGTCTACTGATTTATCAGTTCTGTTTCTGTTGAGTGATTTTCCTTCTGCCTATTTTTATTTCTACTTGTTTATTTTCTTGTGGGTATCAGATATCATTAATTCTACAGTGTTAGGTATTGGATTTTGTTTTATTTATTTAAATAGCGTTAAAATTTTTTTCTGAAAGTAAAGTTCTTGAAGATCAGTTTGGGTCCTTAAATGTATATTGGTAAGTGCTCTTAAGATAAGTTTAGAGTAGATCTTACTCTAGGGATAGTTAAACACACTTCTTAGATATGGCCAGTTAGAGATCTCTGATGAACAACCTGTGTATCATTGAGAATGTTGGATCCCGTTTGACTTTCTCCCTTCCTGAACTATAGAACTCTTAAAGCCTAGGGCCCACATGATTTCTTTTCCATCTCAATGGATCACAGTTCTGTGCTGCCTGTTCCACAGTGGCAAAAATGGATGCTTTCTATATTTTGTCTATTTTTATAGTTGTTTGTATTGCTTGGGTAATTTAAGACCATGTTACTCTTTCAATCATAAAATCAGTGTCAAGAAGCAATGCCGCATGAATATATATATATATATATATATATATATATATATATATTTTTTTTTCACATTCTGGACTTTGAGTCAAAAAATCACTGGCCACTAAGGTTAAAGGGTGAGGAAGTGAGTTAGAAGTTAGGAGATTGTGTATTTCTTAGTAGAGGTTTCCGGTTTATTCTTCTCTGAAGCCATATGTTTACACTTCAAATAGTAATGAACTTAAAGATTTCCCCCTCTGATCCACAGTAAGGATTTGTTTATTTTAGCAGGATAAGGTCTTTTTCCTTTTCCAGAGGACAAAATGGGAGTTGTACATCCTGCCCTATATAAAATGTGGGATTTGTAACTTCAGAGTTTCCTGTGATGCAAAGCCCAACATTGAATGTGTATGTGACATCTGAATCTCATTGTGTTACATATAAATTGGGGCATGAGGACTGTCATTAAGATATTATGCAAGTAAATAATATTCCTTTGATCCAGAAAGCTTATGTTTACTGTCAAAATAGCTATTTTAGTAAATACAAGATTAAAAACATGTCAAACAAATATCACAACATTTGATTTTACAATGTCGTTATGCATATGCTTAAACCATAGTTTTCATCAAGGTAAAAAGTTAATCATCTTGAAAGGAGAAATTGCAATTAAAGGTAAAATATTACAGCAAAAATTTCAGAACGTATTTCCAGGGAGTAGTCCATGGTTCTAGTTTAATGTTAAAGGAATTACTAGTTTACTTTCTTACTTTAAGATATGACATGGCTTTTAAAATAAAATTTTATAAACCTCATAGCCCTATTTTATTATCAAATACATGCTGTGATCACAGACTGCATATAAACAGAACAGTCATTAGGAAATGTAAAAAATTGATTTTTTTAAATTTACATTTCCAAATAGACTTTATTATTCCTTGAATTACCTCTGTTTGTAATGTATGTGAAAGAATGTTTGATTTTTTTATAAAGTAGTATTTTAAAACTAGGCCTTGTTTTCCCAGGAAAGATACTTCTGAATATTATAAGTAGCTATGACTTATATATATGCATACACCTCATAGTTATAGAACAGTGACACTTCTCACAAATATTTTTCAAAATAAGTGCTCTAGAGCTAACATTGGATTGTTTTTGGGCTGTGATTAAAGATTTTGCTAAAAGCTGTTTTTTGTGAGGCAAATGCCCAATGTTGCCTGTTCATCCAGAAACATGGATATTTTTAAACTGCCCTTGTTAATTAGAAGTCTTTCTATACACACATGCACACTCATGAGTTTTTTTCTTAATATTTTCATATACACAAGTATTTTGAAGAATTTTAAGATAAAATACCTCCCAATACAATCTTTGTTTGAAAAATAAAAGAACCAAGAGGTATGGTACTGTTTAAAGCTCAGTCATTTGGAAGGTAAAATCATTAGTATATTTTTGCCTTATTAAGATGTTTATATTCTGGAAGTTAGTTTAAAATTCAGATGATAGATGAAGTAGATACCAAGTTAAAACCACAGCGTTGGCCAGGCACAGTGGCCCATGCCTGTAATCCTAGCACTTTGAGAGGCCCAGGTGGGTGGATCACTTGAGGTCAGGAGTTCAACACCAGCCTGGCCAACATGGCAAAACCCCATCTCTAATAAAACACAAAAATTAGCCAGGTGTTGTGGCAGGTGCCTGTAATCCCAGCTACTCAGGAGGCTGAAGCAGGAGAATTGCTTGAGCCCAGAAAGTGGAGGTTTCAGTGAGCTGAGATTTCCTGCAGGAATCCGGCCTGGGCGGCAGAGCAAGACTCCATCTCAATTAATAATAAAAATAAATAAATAAAAATAAAAATAAAATAAAATAAAACCACAGCCCCACCTATGCTGTATCACAGGCAAATACTAAATTGTGTTTGGAGAGGGGCACCCTGAAATAAGGCCAACTTGCCTCCTATAGCACTTTTGCACATAGTATATACTCAACAAATGATTATAATTCATTTGTTAATTGAATGAAAAGCAAGTCTGAGATTTGATGCTTGCCTAACACTAGAACATTCCACATCTAAAAAGATTTGTTCTTGAATTATCCATACTGATGAAATTGGTGCCCTTTTTAAATAAGGATTAATTACCAGGATGGTCCTAGCCAGGCATTCTGATGTCCAAGGGTAAGAGAGTCATCATATGTCTTCAAGGATATCACTGACTTTCCAGAATGAATGTCATTTGAAGCCTCACCAATTCTCTCTCCTGAGCAACTTCACTTTTCATTATCTAATAGCCTACCTTCCATCACCGACAGTTTTCTTATAGCTTTCATTTATTTGAAGCTTCCTCAAGCTCTTAAGTATTTTTTTTCCCAAAGGCATCTGATCATCTCCTAAAGACTTCATTCTTTTTCCTTCACGTTTTATCTTTTTGCTAAAAAAATTGAAGATGTTAGTAATTCATGGTCAAATATACAGGAAACAAAATCAGCATGTCATTTGTCAGTACTAAGAAACTGTTCTTGTTACATAAATTACTTAGAAATTATAATCCACTGAAAATGTTTTTAAAAAGATAAATCATCACAGAATTTAACAATGGAGTAAGGTTTATACTGAAATATATCTTTAATAAATATTTGCTTATTTTATATGAATTCAGCAAACAAGTCATTAATTTTTAATAGCCTCAAATTTTCTCTTTTTTTTTTTTTAAAGCCAGTCAAATTTAGCAGTGGGGGGTTGTATACCAACTTTAGTGACACTAATGTTAATAAGTTCTGATAACCCACTACCATCGAACCAGCCTAGCCTCAAATTTTCTATCTGTAAAGTAGCAGTAATTACAATAAATTTCTACTGAAGAACAAGTTATTTAATGGGCATAATTTATGTATTTTTCATGATGGTTCTGACAACTTAAATGAAAGTACTTCATTTTTTCTGTCTCTCTCTCTTTTCTGTCAAAACAACTTCTAATAACTCACTAATAAATCACATGACTTCAGTTATTAAATCAGGACTGAAACAACTTGATCTACTGTTTCACGAGTAATTTTATTTCCATCCTGCTATATCATTTCTCACCCTAAATGTCCTATATTAAAAACAATGACAAAAGAATATTTGAATATTCAAATTTTACTATTTAGAATATTTAGATCTAGATTTCATTATTTCTACTTCCTATAATTTCCCAAGTTACTGATGTAACCTGTATTTTATGAACAATCTTATGGTCTACAAAATACCACATGCATACAATATATTTTGCTTGAAATCAGTCACATAAAAATAGATAAATATTTGCTTCATGTAAATACCTACTCTTGAAGAGCAGCAAAGGAATAATGTATATATTGCTTTAATTTCAATGTTTAAAGAGAAGCAGAGTCATTGTAAATAAAGGAAGTGATAGCAGGTTCCTACAGAATTAAAGAAAAGAAAAACGACAAAGTACAGAGATTGAGATAGGTATACATACGTACATGAAACACTCCAAGGTTCTCTTTCGCCATTTGGTAACAAATACTAGAAACTAGAACTTAGAACCATAGCTCAAAGATTTGCCAAGTGGTCCGTGTCCCTAATATGCTCAAAGGAGTTTATGATAGATAGATGGTAGATAGATAGATAGATAGATAGATAGATAGATAGATAGAGATATACATAGAGAGTTTTGAAGTTATGCTTATAAGTAGAGTAAGCAAAGAAGAATTTGCACCAGAAAGTTAAGTTTATAAATAGAGTATCCAAATAAAAATTTATCCAGTATCATTCTACATTACTAGACTAAAGGCATTCGTGATTCAGAGTGTTTTAATTATTTTGCTTTGTCTTACTACCAAAGCTTACCTTAGTCTTTCCCCATAGCATTAATAACTCCATAGCACAGAAGTTGAAGATGAAATATATGTGAAGAGATGTTTGTTAGTGTTTAAGAACAAGTTTAATATTTTGATGATCACATTATTGTGTAGCTTAGAATTTTTTATATCTTTTTATCTGGCACAGAAGTATTACTTGCATATAAAATTAAATTAAGCCACTTCTATGTATTGTTAATATACAGAAGGATTTAAGAGGTGATTGATTTCTCATATTAATAGGAAAATATCAGATACACTCCTTTTTAAAAAAGAGACATGGTTCCAGGGCCATGATAAAGGGGGAACAAACTGCCATAGAAGAGCATACAAAGAGAACAGCTGGACTTTAACTGCTAGATGTGAATTGGTGGGAAAGAGAGTAATTCTAGTGTTCTCAGTCATAGCACCATTCCTATAGCATGAAGTAGTTACTATGTGCATATCAGCAGCACACTGATGGTTTTGGATGGTTGAGGAAGACCACAGAAATCTCCTGGAGATTCATGAAGCCTTGACCAATGTCACAGTTGCTGCAAAGTAAATAAAATCAGAAATATCACCACTTGTTCATGTTTTTTTTTCCACTGTATTATAGTACCCCACTAATACTGGACATAGGGTAGCATGATGGACAGATATTTTGGAGGCATAAAAATGGAAGGTGAAGATAGAAAGCAAGGTGAATACCACAGTGAAAACAAAAAGCAATGACTATATTTTTGAATAAGGTCACATTCTGAGGTACTGGGGATTAGGACTTATTTATTTTAGGAAAATATGATTAAATCCATCCATAACAGAAGTGAACATTTTATTTAAAAAATAGCCTATGAAAAAAATGTCAGTTATATCCTAGTTTATGTTGAAACTCTAAACAACATCTTCCTATGAAAAGGAAAAAAGGGGGCTGGGCATGGTGGCTCATGCCTGTAATCACACCACTTTGGGAGGCTGAGGTGGGTGGATCACTTGAGGCCAGGAGTTCGAAACAAGCCTGGTCAACATGGTGAAACCCCATCTCTACTAAAAATACTAAAAACGTTATCTCTACTATCTGGGTGTGGTGACATATGCCTGTAAGCCCAGTTAATTGGGAGACTGAGGCAAAGGAATTACTTGAACCCTGGAGGTGGAGGTTGCAGTGATCTGAGATGGCACCACTGCACTCCAGCCTGGGTGACAGAGCAAGACCCGGCCTCCAAAAAATGAAGAAAAATAGAAAAGGAGAAAAAAAAGATATCCATTATTAGTGTTTTTGGTCAACAACTGTTCTGTAAATTCTAGCCAGTAGAATAAAGCAAGAAGAAAAAAATATTTCATAAACATTGGAAAAGCAGGAGTTACATGGATATAATTATTAATGTATAAGGTCTTAATGAATGCTCAAAAATAAGTAGAATTAACAAGAGAATATAACAATACCAGAGAAACAAAACTCAATAGCATCTTTATGTAATAGCAATAAATGATAAAACTTTTTTTTAATAAAACATTCACTGCAGCATCAAATATATGAAATACCTGCTATGGTCTGAATGTGTCTACCCAAAATTTACATGCCAAAACTTAATCACCAAAGTGATAGTAGTAAGTGGAGGGACCTTTAGGAGATGATTATGTTGTAAGGGCAGAGGCTTCACAAATGTCATGAATTCCCTTATGGCTTTCTGTCCTTCTGTCACGTTAAGACACAGCAAGGTGACTTCTTGAAAACCAAAATTAGACCTGGCTGTCCCCAGGCTTTGGACATGCTGATGGCTTGATCTTGAACTTCGTTTCTATAACTATGAGCAATAAATTTGTCTTGTTTATAAATGACTCCATTTAAGATATTTTGTTATAGCAGTAGGCATGGACGAAGATAATACCCAGGAGTACATGTAACATATAATGTACTACAGTTCTACCTTGAAAGGCAGAAAACATCACTGTGATAAACTAATGAAGACCTGAATTAATATAAAATTATACCCTATTTATGCATTAGAGAACAAAATCCAATTGATACATCTGTTTTCCCCAAATTGATCTATTTATCCATCATAATTCCAATTAAAATAATAGCAAATAACTTTCACTTCTGGCCAATATGGAGTACACAGACTAGATTGCCTTCCTGCCTGAAACAACCAAAACCAAAACAATCAAACAAAGAAAATTAAAATAAAAGACATGAACTACTGGTTTAGAAGACAATGGATATCAGGCAATGAATGACAGTGATTGCAAACACAAACTAGATGAGCTCTAAGATTGCTCTCTCTTAGCATCTTGAAGGAGCAGCACTTGGTGATGGTGGTGGTGGTGAGGGTAGGGGAGGTGAGAAGGGCCGAATTGGAGGTTCACTGAATCTCTCAGATGAAGGGGGATAGCTGGATGTCCAGGAAACCAGGGAGGTGAAACTTCACAGGGTAGGGTAGGAGAGAGGAGATAGCTACACAGAGAGAATCCATGAGTTCTTCAGAAATTCCCCCTCAAGTACATACCAGAGTACTTATCAATGTATCCATGTGAAGTAAATACCTGTCTTAAACACCATCGATTTTTAAGGATGTATGCATTTTAATTTATAGCTTACTTTTGATCAAGGTAAGCTAATTCTCTGCAGTTCACTATTCCTCAAATGAGTAGACTGAGAGTTAGAAAGATTGGATGGCTAGTCTTAACATCATAAGCTTCTTCTCCGATGGGGATACAAAATAAACTAGATTTAATGCATTAAAAGTAAATATACAACCACGTAAGAACCTCAAATATATGGTTCAAATATAGATGCTGTAAGCCACACTAAGGAGAATGGCGTTTCATTGAAGTATGTGTTGTTTTATCTGGCAAGAGTTAAATAAATTATTATTTTTAAAATCATTTTGCAAAATGTCATAGATAATTTAGTATCTTGATCATGATGTGTAATAAATTTATCTACAAAGGGAAGAAACAAGAGAAATGCAAATGGGTTATTTGGATCAATATTTCATTATTATTTTCAACCACACTGAAGTGGTTCAGTCAACCACTTTAAAACTGTGGTTTGCTAACTTCCTCCTAGAGTGACCTCTGTCGTTATGCATGCTCTGGTGTGGCATAAAGAAATCACTTCAATGTCAGACAAAAATTAAGAGCAATCAGACCAAATTTTAAGGAGACAGAAATTAAGCACATGAACACTTACCTTATCTTGTTTTCCCCCACAGAAATGACAAAATGGTGGATAAACCCTGCTAACATCATCAGAATAATTATTACATGATGCGTGAGATTATTGGACAAGATTTACTCTATGTAAGTAATCATAAAGGGTAAGGAATTTATTCTAAACAATTTTTCATAATCTTCATACAAGTTGACATCTTACAAAATCACAAGGGCTTGTTTAGTTATTAAAAAAGGTTAATTATTTTTAATTAAGTGATTTCATATGTTTTATATTTTATATGCTCCTTTGATTTTTCCCATTACAAAAACATTCACAATGTCTTAGACAATGTTATTAAATACATCTGTACTAACCTAATTAAGTAAATTTCTTATCAAACTTTAAACATCCTGATCTCCCGCATTTCCAAACTTCCATCATCTCCTGTAACGTAAATACTCTTCTCTAAACCTATTATTTCCTTGCAAATATCCTGTTCATTGTAGAAAAAAAAAAAAAAAAACAGTTTAAGTAAAATTTTTATTATTGAAACTTTGAGGATATTGCTGCTTTGTTATTATCTTCTTCAAATTCTACTAGAAGTGTTAGTATATTTAGGGATACCTTTGAGGCAAATTAGATAAGTAATTTTCTGGAGCCAGAGGTTTTGAGTTAGGAATAAAGCATGCGTATATGAACAGAGTTTTAGATAAATGTTTTTATAGGTAACATATAGTGAGACTTTTACACACCCTATGTACAACAATTGTGATTGGAGTGATTATTTGAATGAAAATAGTAGAAGCAAATAGGTATATTTGTGTCTGAATATCTAAACCACAAAATTAAATAATTGGCAAGTTCAAATTATTTCATCCTTCTTTCTTATGCTTATTATATTATCTTATGTGTTGATGAAGTTAGCTTGCTTGGCTTCCTTCTTCTCTTCTTGTTGTTTCTCACAGTATCACTGGATCTTGTATTCAAATCCCAGCTATTCTTATGCTATTACCATAATTTTTCTCTGGTTGTAGCCTATTACCCATAATGACAACATTACTGCCCTTAATTTTTGACCCACTTTGATGAAAAACAAAAATATAAATTATGCTAACTCGTGTTACATAATGTCAAAATGTGGAACTGATTTATTTACCCCCAGCAATGTCATTTAACTACAATTTTTTGGAGATAGAGTCTCACTCTGTCACCCATGCTGGAGTGCAGTGGCATGATCTTGGCTCACTGCAACCTCTGTCTCCCAGGTTCAAATGATTCTTCTCCCTCAGCCTCCTGAGCAGCTGAGATTACAGGTATGTGCCACCATACCCGGCTAATTTTTTGTATCTTTAGTACAGACAGGGATTCACCATGTTGGTCAGGCTGGTCTCAAACTCCTGACCTTGTGATCTGCTGACCTCAGCCTCCCAGACTACAAATATATTTATTAAAGCATAGTAGTTGAGGGTTCAGGCTCTGTCGGAAGAACGTGGAATCATTGGCTCTGACATTTGACTCTGAATCACATAGGCAAATTTCTAAGGATTTTGACTCTAATCTCTGGTTCCCAGAAGCTTGCATAGACTCACCCGGGGCCTAGGGGGAGCTTACAGCCCGGAAGGAAAAAACACAGAATTGGCTGGCTTCACCATCTGCTGATTGTAGAGTCGTAGGTCCTTGAGTGAGCATAGGGGGCTTCAGGTGTGACCTAGCACTCCCAGTCATAGTGGCCACAGAAGTGCTTGCATTACTATACTCCCAGTACCAGGCAACTCAGCACAGAGAGAGAGACTACATTTGTATGGGTGGCAGTAAGGGAAAATAAGAAGAGTCTCTGGCTGGTAATCCAGAGAATTCTTCAGGATCTTATCCAGGACCACCAAGGCAGTACCTCTACAAGTCTGCCAGAACTACAGTAATTTTGGGCTTGGGGCCCAAGCCCTTTCCAGTATCTGGAAAGGCTTCTCAGGAAGGACAGTCTAAAACAGTTATATATAAGGAGTAAGGATCTGTTGAGCTCCCCTTCATAAGACACATCAGGTAGCACCGTCAGATCCGCAACTTTTGCATTAGAAACAGCTAAATGTAGAAAGTGTGGCACATACACACCATGGAATACTATGCAGCCATAAAAAGGTTGAGTTCATGTCCTTTGCAGGGATATGGATGAAACTAGAAACTATCATTCTAAGCAAACTGACACAAGAATAGAGAACCAAACACCGCATGTTCTCACTCATAAGTGGGTGTTGAACAATGAGAACACATGGACACAGGGAAGGAAACATCACACCAGGGCCTGTTGGGGGCTGGGGGTGCTGGGGAGAGAGAGCGGAGTGTGGGGGAACTGGGGAGGGCTAAGATTAGGAGAAATATCTAACGGGAGGATGGATGAAGTAAACCACCGTGGCATGGGTACACATAACAAACCTGCATGATCTGCACATGTACCCCAGAACTTAAAGTATAATAAAAAAATAAATTAAAAGGAAATAGCTAAGTATAGTAAAATCTCACAGAACGTTCTTTGTGAGGAACATCTAATAACTTCAAAAGATTAATAAGGATAGAATTTAGTGCATTAGAAAAAAAAGAAGCAAATATTATTTCAGTTCTTAAAGACAGTTAAATATTGTGTGCATCTTTGTGTGTACAAATTAGATTAACTTTTTAAAACCACAGAGACATTTTTTAACACTAAAAGCTTGACACCAATGAAAATAGTTGAAATTACCAAATGCCTTGGAACACACACTGCAAAAGCAAATGGGAGATTTAGGAGAGATGATAGAATGGAGATGTCCAGAAGAGATGAGTGTTCTTATCATCTTAATTATACTTAATATTTGAAATATATTTACAAGAGTTCTTACCTACATTTCAACTGCGTGTCATAAAAACACTATGATATAACATAAACATAATTTAAAGTAAAAAATAATGACAATTTCAGTTCAGATAAAGTTTTGAACTATCATATCCCTTTTTCCCATGCTTCCTTTGGAATACAGCTGTGTAACTTCAAGTATTCATCTGCAGAAGAAGAAAAATAAATAATATATGTGTGAATGTGTGTTACATGATACATATGATTTGGGAAATATAATTAAAAACACAATACCCTCCCAACCCAGAAACCATCTTCACAAAGGTAGACAGAAATAAAATAATTTAGTATAAAGTTATTATTTTTAAATTTTAAAGTATTTAGTTATTTCTTCTCACTAGATTATTAATGTAGTTTCATTATTTTAATTAGTAATATAAATTATTAAAAATAATTTTCTTACTGAGTAGGCATTAAGTAGAATGTAAAGTATGCCATGCAAAACTCACTAAAAGACTGTAAACAGACAAGAGTATCCCACTCTTCTACATTACCGTGCAGAAATAATCTATAAATATATATTCTAAGATAAATAATAACCAGTCCTCAAGTAAAAGGAAGGGATAGCACCATTTGTCACACACATCCTAAATTCATGTGACAATTAGGGTAATTATCTGTTTAGCTAAATGGTTTAACACAAAGGGAAAATAAATTTCTCACATTTTTATGGCAAGAAGTAGTTTTTCAACTTGGAATTAGGTTTCCAACTCAGTTAAGCTACTATCCTCCCACAGAAACTGGGAGATTACTTAAGGAAAATATAGAAAGTAAATTAAAAGTTTGACTCGATATTGTGTGCTTCTAATTGATTTTATTTGAAAACATTTCTTCAGAAACTGTGTCTGAGGCTCCAAGCATCAAGCATTTACTAAACTTAAGCCATATACAGCCTTACATTTTTATGTTATTTGCAGAAATAATCCTATTCATTTGAAGAGTCAATTTAAAGGCAGCAAATGTGTGTAACACAGGTATATTAATGACTTTAATGTCCACAAATGGATCCAATAGAAAAAACAATCATTGAGAAATGTTTTTACCATAAAAACATGGATGGAGAAAAGAAAAAAAACTGTACCAGTGTGCAGATTTATTTATTGTTAAATTTCTAGTTGTCCTACTCTTCTCTTAATATGTTTACTATATTCTGATAGAAAATTGTCTTTTTAATATCTCACAAGTTGGGCATGCCACTGCTCATTTTAAATGAAAGCATGCTATTGCTTATCATAGGAAAATAATTTAAAATCCTTATATTATGCTAATGTTAATGCTTTTTGGTATGTAGCTTTCATATGCCTAAATTTCTACCCTGATTTTAAAAGCTTCCCTTTCGAATTCATAAGCATCTTTTCTGAACCATGGCCCTCTATCCTGATCTCAATTTCTTTCTCTTTTTTCCCTTCCTGTTCCTATTTGTCTCAATCTTCTCCTTGTCGTAGTCTTCTAACATAATTTCAATTTTTGTAGCATTTTGAATCTCTTAAAATGGATGTACAGATATGTCTGAACTCATTTATTCCTAAACTAGCCTCTTTGCACCACTGCCATATTTTCAATTACTTCTGACACTGACTTATAAATGGCATGACCTAAAATGAGATTTTATTTCCACAACAAAATTCCCTTAATTCAATTTTATAACGTAGAGTCTGCCATTTCCCAAATGCCATAGCTGAAAACTTCAAGAACATTTCATGCTATTCTTCTGCTAGTGTTAATCAATCACCTACAAATTCATTGACAAATTGTTTATATGTAATTATTTCTTTGGATCGCACAATGCTATCGTTTTGTATTAGATACTTAACATCTCAAAATTATTAAAGTCTGTAAAATCCAATTCTCAAACTTTACTCCTACTCCTGTTTCTTCCTGACATGTTTCTTACATTCCTAACACTTATTAACTCTCCTTAAACATTGCTTTAAATGCAACATTGATATCTCCAAATCCTTATTTATTTATTATGTATTTATTTATATGTATTTTTGAGATGAACTCTCACTCTGTCACCCAGGCTGGAGTGCAGTGGCACAATCTTGGCTCTCTGCAACCTCTGCCTCTCGGGTTCAAGCAATTCTCTGGCTCAACCTCTCAAGTAGCTGTGGTTACAGGCACCTGCCACCATGCCTGGCTAATTTTTGTATTTTAGTAGAGACAGGGTTTCACCATGTTGGCCAGGTTGATCTCTAACTCCTGACCTCAGGTGATCCACCCACCTGTATCCTTCAAAGTGCTGGGATTACAGGTGTGAGTCACCACACCCATCCAAAATCTCCAAATCCTTTTTGGGGAATAATAACTAATCTCTGTAGTTTAACTTCTGAGAGTTTGTACAATTTGGCTTCCAGTTTGCTTTCCGATCCCATCTTTCCTGAATGTACTATGAATAGATACCTTATGACAAGATAAGTATGAAAATAATTTTCATTTTCAAAGGAATAAACTTCACATTCACTATTTTCAAAATAGTGGTCCTGATGCTGAACTTTATCCTGCATGCATACTCAGAATTATTCTTAGATAAAAATCAATCAACACTGTTTGTTTAATTCTGAGTATTCTCTATTTGCCCTCCAGATCCAATTTCCACAATCTTTACCCTTGTCCAAACTTTTATGTGCCCCAGTTAATACTTTACATTCTCAATTGCTTGCCAGTGGCTGTATTTGTCTGCTGAAGACCTCAGCTTCTGATAGGCAGTTCTTATATACAGAGCACGACGTGACAAAAATATAGCTCCCTCTGCATTTCAAGAATGGTGGTGATAAATGCTTTCTGATGTTACTATTCCTGGATTCCTCGGAATCTTCTCTGTTCTCTTAACTCTTCCCACACTTTTGTAAATGATCCTTTTAATAACTCTTTTTAATCCTTGACTGTGCCAACCCTTTGTTATTAGCATCCTTAGCGATGCAACTGGCAATACTAAGATCTTCATGAAGCCAGAAACATCCTACCTGCTGTAATAATATTATCCAGACACTGCCAATGCCCTCTAACCAAAAGACCGCTAGACACACACTTGTATTTAAACAAAGTTGGGCATGGTAGTTCATTGCAAGGAAAAGCATAAACCAGAATTATGAGACAGCTCACTACCATTTTAGGAAAAAGTCATTACAGAATTTGGAGTGACGTTAGGTGATTTGCAAGATGGTTCATTAAAGCAAGCTTTTTTTAAATTTTCCTTTTGTGAAGAAGGAGTAAGGCTAATATTGCATATCCTATCCATCAGATCTATAAAGAGGAAAAAATGAAATGAAGTTTTCATTGTTAAGAAGCAGCGGTATTGCCATGTAGGTACCTATGCAACAATCCTTTATGTACCCCAGAACCTAAAATATATATATGTCTGTGTGTGTGTGTGTGTGTGTGTGTGTAAAACAAAAAAAAGGACCTAGTACAGTGCTTGGCATATAATAGATAACAAAGAAAAAAAGCAGCAGCAATAAGCTGAGAAAAGGAAATGTTTGATGTATTTGGGGAATGATCAGTGACCTTTTTTGTGTCTTTAGGCTTAGCTTTTTGACTTTTTTGTAGTGCACAATGTGAACTTGCCTAATACGTGTTTTCCAGTAAATTGTTTACATTCCACTGGAAGTCATCAAAAGATGACTGTGCATGTCAGACACCTCCTGAGAACACCACCATCAGGTGGTGAGGATCAGGCCAGTGCCCAGCTACCTGATGAGCTGCTTATACTCTTACCACTTACCTCTGTGACAACATTCTGTTCACATGTTAGTGTTCAGTTCAAACATTGCCCACTTTATTATGACATACACAGTTGATTATATTTCTTTTTTTCAGACATAACATTTCTTTCACTGCTCTTTTATACCACAAATTAGCTTTTATGAACTTCAACTCTTTATATGCTTATCTTGCATGATCAATTCATAAAAATTAGTAACTGATTATATGTTTTATTTTCTCTTCCAAAATGCAATGTTTTGTGTACAGCATATATGTGTGTGTGCACATATGTGTATGTATCTTTATAAATACTTTTTAAATTAATACTGATTGTACATATAAAAAAAGGTGCAGATGGCTTCATAAAATGTGACACTGGCCTTTAGTGGTAAAGATATTTTTACAAAATGTTCTTGATAACATGAAATATCGAAATTTATTTCTCTCATATGCTAAATTGATTAGTAAATTTAGAAAATTACAGGAAGATGCTCTTTATTTGACTACTGCATCTTCCACTATACATAGAATTTCTAAGGGTATAATTCTCAATAAAATTCTGGAGTACTACTGCTCAGGCAATATGTTAATTCTTTAATGTTTTGATTTTTAACAGAATGTAGGCTTGTAGCATCTCATGGAGAATATTGTTCTCTTTAAAATTGTTAAGATAATGAGCCTGAACTAATAAAAATTATACTTAACATTATGGTGATACTTTCTGCAAAGTATGCAAGTTAATGTTTGCTATTTATAAATATGTACATATGGTTCACAGCATCAGCACCCAATTAAAACCCAAAGGGAAGACACAAATGCATTGCCACTCATGTCTAAATAAGTGCTTAATTATATTTACATGGGTTTCTGTTAATGAAAACTATATCATTCATTCCATTCTACTTTCATGCATAAACTATCTTATATGGTTGTCTGCTTTGACTAAGGCTTTCCTGGAGGGAAATGATTCCAATCTGTACTATACAATTTGGTTTAAATATTTCATCCCTTTTCATATTACCGAATGTTAGAAATATTACATATGTAGTTATAAATTTTTGTTTTGAGCTTCCATTTTTTTCTTTTATTATACAAACTGCTTTAAAACCAACAAAAGCAGAAAAAGGTATCAGCACTTTTCCTCTGAAAAAACACTATTTTGAGTGTGAAAGCAAGTAAAAGGCCGTTAAGAATCAAGGGAATTTCCTGTTGGTTGCTCTGGAATGGGAAATCTAATCTAATTTTTTAAGAGAAAAAATAGAACCCTATTTGCAAACATGATATGTAGGTACTCCCAATGAGTTCTTACCAACCTCATTTTCACCACCAGGAAAAAAGAGAACTAAAAATCAACACTATTCTCCAAACTGTGTAGTTCTGAAGGTAAAGGTAGAAAAAACAGAGAAGTTATATGTGGGAAATGTTAAAGCAGCTTCACTATATTAAAGCAAATAGTATATCTGGGCATGTAATAAAATTCCTGGATTAAACATGAATAGACTGGAAAAACTAATATGGCAAATATAAAACTCATGACGGAAGGGCAAGTAAATTTGAAAAAGAAAGATTAAAAATGTAATACTTTCAAAAGACAAGGGACCAAAAAATTCCCTGAATTGTCTCATATGATAAAATTAGAACCCTAACATGAGCTCAAGACTTCAAAGATGTGATGACTAAGCAGCTAAAGGAGATGTAAATAGAGATTGAAGTGCAATTAGAAACCATGAGGCACACAAAAGTCACTAATAAAAATCTAGTTAGCCTGGGCGTTGTGGCTCACGCCTGTAATCCCAGCACTTTGGGATGCCGAGGCAGGTGGATCACTTGAGGTCAGCCTGGCCAATGTGGTGAAACCTCGTCTCTACAAAAAAATACAAAAATTAGCTTGGCATGGTGGGGGATGCCTGTAATTTCATCTACTCAGGAGGCTGAGACAGGAGAATGGCTTGAACCCAGGAGACAGAGTTTTCAGTGAGCTGAGATGGAACAACTGCATACCATCCTGGGTAACAGAATAAAACTCTGTCACACACACATATAAAATCTAATCAAAGCTATGAAGGGAAACTTTTATATTATTATAATTAATGTGGAATAAAAATTAGAAAAGAGACTAGGAAATTGAAAAAATAAGAAATGATATGGAAGACAGAATAATAGCATCCAGTATAATAAATGACATAGAAATAAAATTATTTATTTCCCAATATAAGAAAAACATCAAAAATGAAAAAGTACATCATATAGTATGCATTTTTTTTT
>CAUYLG010049318.1:0-17804 GCA_963573385.1 Cacajao melanocephalus | reverse complement strand
GACATGGATGAATCTGGAAACCATCATTCTCAGCAAACTGACACAAGAACAGAATACCAAACACTGCATGTTCTCACTCATAGATGGGTGTTGAACCATGAGAACACATGGACATAGGGAGGGGAACATCACACACTAGGGTCTGTTGGAGGGTGAGGGACTAGGGAGAGGGATAGCGGGAGGTGGGGACATTGGGGAATGGTAACATTAAGAGACATAACTAATTAGGTGATCAGGGGGTTGGAGGCAGCAAACCACCATGGCATGTGTATGCCTATGTAACAGTCCTGCAAGATCAGCACATGTACCCCTGAACTTAAAATATAATTAAAAAAAGAGTAAATAAATAAAGTAAGTAAATAGAAAAGTCAGAAAAAAGAGAGATGTTGACATTTTCTAGATTTTATCAATTTACCTGGAGGGATAGTCATAATATTTTATTTAATTATGAGTGCCAAATACAGAGCAATAAGTATAATAGTAATTTTTTTATAAAGCCAACATATGTTTGTGTGCATGTATGAGCATAAATAAAGGTTAGAAAAGATATTCACCAGTTAAGTAATGCTGAATACCTCAGGGGGAAGGGGATGAATGGCAGGGAGTAAAGTAAGATTATTACTTTTTCTTTCATATTCAGGAAACAAGAAACCTCTAAACCAAAAAAAAAAAAAAACTTGTCACATATAAATAAATATTCAATGACTACAATATGTTACAAAATTTTCAGCAAATTATTATAAGAATACAAACAAAACCACACCTGGGCACATCTAAGTCAAGTTGAAGAAAACTAAATATTAAAAATAAAAATGTAAAAGTCACCAAAGTAAAAAAGACACTTTACATTAAGTACATAAGGATATGGGCTAATTTCTCATAAGAAAACAGGAAAATAACAACTTTAACATCAAAGAGAGAAAATTCTGTCATTGAAAATATTTTATGCTTTGCAAAAATTTCCTGTGAGACTAAGGTAAAATGAAGGCCTTTCCTATAAAGAAAAGCCTAGATAATTCTTTGCCATCAAATCTTCACACAAGAAATGCTAAATGCAGTGATTCAGACTAAAAGGAGATGACTAGATAAAAACAGATATAGAAAAAGGAATAAAAACATACTAGAAATGGTAAATATAAAGAGATATGTACAGTGAAGAATTTTTTTGTAGATTTTAAAAATATAGTACAGCTTTAGGAAACAATTATACTAGCTGTATTATAATAGGAAGTTTGTAATATATGTGATGTAATGTATTTGACAGTGATTGCACTATTAACAGGGCATATTAAAACTATGTTTTTGCAAATTTCTAACATTTTACATGAAATAAAATGTATTGTATAGGTCCATTTTTATACTGCCGATAAAGACATTCCCAAGACTGGGAAGTAAAAGAGGTTTAATGGACTTACTGTTCCACACGGCTGGAGAGGCCTCATAATCATGGTGGAAAGCAAGAAGTCATGTCTTACATGGATCGCAGCTGGCAAAGAGAGAGCTTGTGCAGGGAAACTCCTATTTTTAAAACCTTCAGATCTCATGAGACTCATTCACTATCACAAGAACAGTGCAGGAAAGACCTGCCCCCATAATTCAATCCTCTCCCACAAGGTTCCTCCCACAAAATGTGGGAATTGTGGGAGTTACAATTTAAGATGAGATTTGGGTGGGGACACAGCCAAACCATATCAAGTATTAACATTAAATATATTGTAATAAATTAAAGATGCATATTTTGATCCTAACAGCAAAATCTAAAAGTAATTGCCTAAATATAAAACTAAGAAGCCAATATAGAAATGAAAATGAAATACAAAATTATATTGAATTCAGAATATAAATACTTATGTTCTCAGGTACAAATAAGTAATTATTTCATAATATTTCTGCTTAGACTCATTAAATATCATGATGATGTTTCATTAATAATTAGAAATTTAAAGTACAAAGATAAAAAATTCAGTGTTTTCAAAGTAAATATACTATTTTGTAATACAATTATGTGATTAATGAAGTCATATACAATGAAGTAAACATTTAGAAAATAATATTTTTCAAACTTCCTCCCAGATATCACCACTTTAATAGTTTCTTCAGCATAAGAGTTTCACAAATATACACGAATGCATGTGTATATATGGAGGCATGCATGAATATACATGGTAGGAGATCCAGAGAAAATGTTGGGATAACAAAAGAAAAAACACAAGTGTGTTTAAGAACAGAGTAAGTGTTGGGATAACAAAAGAAAGAACACAAGTGTGTTTAAGGACAGAAGAAATTTTGTGGAACAAGAGGAGGGAAAAATGAGAGGTTTTCATTTAGGGCTTGCTGGAAGACCTTGCTACATAGCTCTTTAAACACAGCCACTTGGTCCATGAGGAGGTGTGGTGTGGTGTCTATTAGATTTTAAGAAGGTAGTGTGTCAGTCAATAAAACAAGAGGAGAAGGCTTTCATCATAGACTAATTCTAGGAATAGGTGAAATAACCAAGGTCCTTTTACTTATGCTATCTCTGCCAAACACAATGTATGAATTCAAGTTTGTTGAAATACAAGGTAAACTCAAAGGAGTTACACAAATTATACATTTTAGTGGGTTGAAGTAATGTGACTTTGCCAGCCTTGAATTTATTTCTCATTACCTCATAGCAAATAGCAGAGATTTAATAAAAAATGAAACAGGACAAGTTCAAGTCTCTTGAATATATCTTATCTCTTACTATTTAAGTGTTCTCTATAATCATAGTGCCTTGTTGCCATTATTACTAATATAACAGTACTATTCAATATTTAACTCCCAGAAGTTATATTTATTTATCTTTTTAACTTAGCAAAATAAAAAGTAAAATCTTCTCTCTCAATTCAAATCAGTAATACATGGATGTAGGTTTATGTGATTCTATAAAATATATCCAAAAATATTATTTTATTCCAAGTAGCAACAAAATGAAATAAACTATGATAGTAATGGAAAACCTGGCAGCCAGTTCCATATGCCTTCTTAACAGAGATATGATCTCTCTAGGTATTTTTTTTTAAATAAGATGGGAGATAAGAAGTTTTAAGAGAGAGGTCCTTATTAATTGAGATTGGTAAATGCATGGCACCTGAATCTGCCCATCCTGTATTCAGGGCAGACACTTAATTGATAATAGTACTTTTTTCTGCTAAATCATAATAGTGACTCAGAATTTTGATACAATGTGTTGGCCCATCATTATGAATTATTTAGAGTTTCCAATAACAATGGTAATTTGTCATATACGGATGAGATGATTTCATAATTTCTTTATCGTCTCTTGTTCAAACACATTACCTTTCTTTCATAAAAGTTATCACTGTATAAAAGTGGTCTATAAAGAGGTCTTCAATTGTACAGCATTATATAGATAATAAGTACTAGCACAAACATTCAGTTTAGGTTAACCTGAATTAAAAGTTTATGTTCTGATATATACTACCCATTTTACCATCTTCAATTATTAGAAAGTTAAAAATTTCCAAAGATAAAATTAAAGCTGTAACACTACTTTGTCCTTTCTTATGATCCGAATAATGATAGTATTTATAATAATCTTTGGATATATACTTTCTTTTAATCTCCTAACATAACATAGAATTAGATTTCTTTCTTTGTAAGGGTTGCTTACATTTAAAATTCAAGGCTGTTGCCATCTGTTCACAACATTCTAATATTTCTTCATCCTTTCCATTTGACCTTGCTATATGCCACTTGAGAGCTTGGAGCAACACATGCTAATCCTCCTTTTTAGATTCTGCAAGTGTTTATAGGTAATAGCACTAATAGCCTCTATGCTTCATTAACTGTTATATTTAATTTGCTCTACAAATTCATCTAATGTGAGCCATTAGTTGTCTTCTGAGCCTATTATAATTGGAAGTTCAAATCATCAATAATATGACTGATTTTCATAAAGTTGCGATCATAATTCAGATTTTAAAATCAGCGTAAATGGTTATTTTTAATGACTTAATAATTAACTATTGTAACAATTAACATTTTTATTAGGTTTCCTAGTATGAGTCTTTTTCCTTTAAAGATTTTTCTAGACCCAACACAGATATAAGTAGCCCAGATTCACTACTCATCACTAAAAAAATTGATAAACAAAGGCATGAAGTCTTAGTGATGATTTTTCATTCTCATCTCCCACCTAAGGCAGGTTTTTACTTTAAGGTTCCAGTTGATTTCCCTGGCTTCTGCAAGAATATTTCTAGTGAATTGGAATTGTGTATTCCACAAAGCAATTTACTTTTTTATTATAGAATTATTATTGATATTTTTGTGTTGTGTGAACTCAATCCCCTTCCTACTTTTGGAAATTATCTATTTTTTCTTTTTTTCAATCTATTCTCCAGTCTAAGAGTCAGTCATGAAAATTTGCTTAGTAGTCTTTTTTTAGTAATTTTAAATTTAAGAGAATATTTAATTACATCTTTACATTTAATTTTTGTATAATTTATAATACAAGTTCTTAATATTTTAAGCAATTTATGGCTGATCTTAGTTCAATTTTGGATTAGAGGCAATTTATAATGGCATCTAGGAGATAGATTTCTTTTACTTGCTATACAAGGGTAAAAGTTAAAGGAAAGGGTAGGTAATTCTCAAACCCTATCTCCAACAAGCCTTTGAGAAGAAGGTAATTCTAATTGATCTTCAATTGCATTTGTTTTGGAACCTACTACATCTTTTTCAATAGTAAACATTTGTGAGTATTGTTTTTAGTGCAAAACTTCAAGTGTAATTCTTCCATAATTCAAATGGCAAAAATCAAACTTTGAAGATAACAAGAACTAGAAAATATTTCTCTTTTTATATTAGGCATTTTTAGTATGTATATATATTTTTAAAGTATACTGAAGGAAAATTGATGAATAGTAACAGTTTTAAACTGTCTAATTTTTAAAAATCAATTCATACAAGACATGTATAATTCATATAATTTATATACTTTCATAATGCTATTCATTTTAAGTATATGTCTTTAGACTGTAGCTTCTAAGAACATGTTTAAACACAAGTATTCTAGTGCAGCATGGTTAAACATGAGAGAAGGATCAAAAGAAGTCAATTTGACTCTGCATTTAATACACATTTTCTATGTCACCTTGAGCAATTTGCCAGACAAGATGAGAAAGTACCTAAGGAAAGTAATAGTCAAGGCAGATTCATTCTGTTCTACATTAATGATTATCAACTTGAAGTTGATAATCCCACATTCGTACACATCTTAAGGTCCTTCTCCTGCCTCAGTAGCTGCCTTCTCTCCAATCAAAGCAAGTCTTTTAAGAAAATAACATCCTCTATGCCTTCTTTTGGCTTTAAACAATAGTTATAATTTCACTAAAACCAGGAAGAGAATGAGATTTTCTCCTCTAATATGGCAAAACATAGGGGTTTAGATAAGACATGATGCTGTATACTTAGTAGATTAAGGACTCCAGAAAAAGTAGCTAATATTTTTTATCAAATCATATCCATATACAATATGTAGAATAATAGCAATAAAATTTGAGATTATATAATGCAAGAAATTCTGATTTAGTGTGCCGCAGTTTGCTAATATCTTCTGATAAGTGATTTTTCAGAACTAAATCCATATCTCTAACTTGGTTCATCAAAGTTTGGACCAGGTCTGTACTCCACATCCAGAACCCCACAACTATTTCAGTAAAGATCAAGTCTCCCTGCTGTATGCTCAAAACCAGGAATACTTCTCTTTATAACAGTCCCTGAGAAGGTATATACTGCCTAAAACTCAAATTTCTAATGTGTGATGTGAGAACTCTATGTCTTTATGATTGTTGTTGTTGTTGTCATGCCTTTAAAATTTTTTTCTAGGAGATAATCATAGTTTCTTGGCCTAGAAGTTGCAATGGCAGTTTTGGCAAATGTGAGTCAATGATGTCCTCAGCTTGTTAGTGAATTGGAGCTTTACAGCAGACAATAATTACTTGAGTTTTAAATGAATGACTGGCTCTACTCTACTCTTTATTGAAAACAGACACTTCAATGTTTTGCAATTTTATTAATCTTGTCACAGTAAATTCTTAGAAATTGGTACAACTTGCTTTCTTGAGAGAAAAACTTCATTGTGAACAAAGTTTTGATATGATGATTTTTGTTTGCATTTATTCTTATCTTTTTGCTAGTAAAAAATAATGTAAATGTTAAAAATGATTTATGTTTATCTTGCCTAACAAATCATAGAAATTTAATACAACTTTGTCAATATAATGTTATTATCTATTATTCTCCAAGTGATTTGTTACTCAATAATAACTCCCCGCAGTCTGTGAAAACTGCTGGAAAAAATACTTAGGCTATTTTATGGTCAATGTAGTTCTTCACCTCTTCACTTATACAGTTAAAAATGTCAATTAGTGTCAAATGTATCAGTGGCTTTTTAAAAGTTTTCATTCTTTTCAATAAGTTTGGGATTGGCTTTTACTTCTCTCTACTTTGGCCTTGGGCCAAATTTTCATACCTTGTGAATATAGGATGGTTAATGATGGCCACTTGAACTGTGGATTTAAATAAAATAGAATAAACTTTACTGAGACAAATGTCTTCAATTAAAAATATTTTTAGACAAGATACATAATGTATTTACATGTTTCTTATCTATTTACTCCTATGTGGGTGCATGGTAAGGCTACGAAAAAGCTGGATGTTTGCAATGAGTTGCAGACTTAGGGGAAACTGTGATGGTATTATATTAGAACACAGAGTTCCAGAAATGGAGGAGCTATGCAGAAAATAGCTTCAAAAATCTTCCTGGGGATTTCCATGGGTCTCTACTGAGTACAAAGCCTTGAATAAATGGAATGAAACTCCATAAGACAAAGCCCAAGCCATTAGGATGTTATGAGCTAAACAATTCCCAGATCTCACACAAGGCAGCTAGATGGGCTGATGAGGGTACAGAGGCTACAGTGATTCCCAGGTGTATTCAGTAGAGACGCCACAGATGCTGTAATTTAGCAGTAAGGGTAAATTGTACCTGAAGTAAAGACTAATCTTTAACTACGTTAGTAAATCTTAGTACCTGTACTTGAAGTGATTAAATGGATACTCTTTGAAGAAAAAAAAATGACAGATATTGAGGAAATTAAAATGTATAGACTTTAGCCTCCAATCAAACAAAAATAGCCATTACAAAAGTAGAAAATTGCAGCAAAAGCCAGCCCATAAAAACACAAATGATAAGAAATAATGGAACTAGCAGACAAAAATGTTAAAACATTTTACTTGAGAATATGCCCAAGTATTTAAAGGAAAACATCAGCGGAATGACATAAATGCAACCTACGAAATGTTTTTTATATCTGTATATATAATCAACATATAAAATAGAACTTGTAGAGGTGAAAATATATCTAAATTAGAAATTCTGCTGCATTCGATTAAAAGGTTAAATACTGCATAAGATATCAGAAAGTTTAAAAACAGCAGTAGAATGTAGTCTGGAAAACATTTTTAAAAGAGTCTTAATAATCTGTGGATCAAAATTGAGTGATCTAACATAAATGATAATATTTATAGAAATATTGAATGAGGGTTGTCCAAATCTAATAAAAACCATAATTCCACAAATACTGATATATCAAAAAGTCCTAAGAAAAAAAAAAAAGACCGAAAATCCACAACAATAGAAATCACAATAAAATTGCTTAAGAGAAGTGATGAGGTCCTAAAAGATGCCACATGGGGAAAAACTCTTATGAATTGTATTGATAATAGCACAGGGAATAATGTTTAGCCTTCAAATATCTGCTGACTTGCCTTTTGTTCTCCTTCTTCATGCTAGATATAATCTTATGTAGTAATTAAAATTTTAAAAATTCTTATGTTAAAAAGTTCAAAAAGCTCTTAGAAATAATGACTTGAATAAAAGTTATATTGAATTATTGAAGTGTGATATGACCTAAATACTTTCCAACAAATTTATTTCACAAATATTTATAGAATTCTGCAACACATCAGTTACCATTATAGACAGTAAAGATAAGAAAGACACAGTAGACAAAATTTCTGTTCTGCAATGTTCTTTTTGATATTTATTTAAAATAACAAAGGTTTTGACTTAGTCATCTCATGCAATATAACTGAATAATATTAGAAATGTCTCAGAGTATATTGAGGGACAATTTTCTCTTCATGTGGCTATTTTAAATGTAAATAAAATATTTATATACAAAAGAACTCATGCTTTCTTTGACTTGTTCCAACTCTATTCTCCATAGTTCCCTCCATATTTTGTATCCTGTGGGTTTCTATTATTTGTTTATTCTGTTAAATTGTGTTTGTCATGCCTTCAAAATATATTCCTAAGATGGCAACTTCTTACTGTATCCAAAACCCCACACAACCCACCTTTCATTACTTCCTTTCCAGCCTCTGTTTCTGCTATCCCTTTTGCTCATTTTGGTCCTTACAATTCTGTTGGAAATCGTATGCTAGCAAGAAATTCAGAAATTGTAGGCTATAAGACTTTAGAGGTCAACACTCTTAAGTTATCACTGAAGAAATAAAGTTCAGTAACAACTTAATAATGTGTTAAACGTGTTCTGTACAGCTGGGTTATCACTTGCCATGATGTTGTAGGCGAATTTCTGTAGAAAAAAAAATGTTTAGTATATAACATGAAAATTCTCTTTCAAACTTAAATACTTATGATTCCATGAAAATAAGTCATGGTACAGCTCAAAGTGAACACAGGTAAACATGGTGGGATTTAAGAAAAATGAGCAAGAAAACTAAAGGCTTTGAGGCCATAGAAAGAGAAAACATGAAAGTAGAGGTGGGGAAAATACCATATTTAATTAACTCTAAAAATTTACCCATCTGTAAGAAAAAAATGGTTAACTATGACAGCATGCCTTAAAGATATTATGATGAATTGTTCACATCAGATTCTCATTGCTTTGTTATTTTCCTCCTCCAAGGAGTTTGCCACTTTCTTCTACCTTTGAATTTGTTAGTTCAGTTGAGATAAAAAATTCTTGCATAAATTTCAATAGTAAAATAGAGCCTTCAGATTTTTCACTGTGGGCATCTTCCTAGATACCATGAAGCACTTAATTGTTGTTTGCAAAGGAAATGTAAATTTGTTAATTTTATGCATGACGAATACTTGCCATACTAATGTTAACTTACACCTGTTGCTCTGTTACTATTTACACAATAATTATAAATTTTAATGTCCTATAGAGTAGGACACTAAAATATCTCTCTGAAGATATTTCAAAGGCAATTAAACTCAATACATGTTATAATACCAAAGTACGTAACTTAATTGATATTGAAAAGATGAAAGGCTAATACCACATTGTGTCTGTCAAGATCTTCCAGAAGACAGAACATAAGATTAAGGAGGATGGTGCAATTATCTTTTTAGGGGAAATGTCTATACATTTAAGTAGGGAGGGAGTTGGGAGAAACTAAGAGAGCATTCAAACCGCAATACAAGTCTTACTCAAGTGAAGAAGACAGGGAAGGAAAGTTGAGAGTCTGTATACCAGTTTTCAGTGCAGTCAAAACAAAGTACCACATGTCCTGAGGGATGTGAACCATATTTGCTTTCCAGAAGAAATCTATGTCTACGAGGAACAGTCCAACACTATTATCCAGGCTGCACTGAGCCACTGGCTAGGAGCAACCTGTGGTGAGAGCATGGCTTCACTGAAAATTCAGTGATAGATTTTAAAACAGAGCCACTGGAGCCCTTGGCCAATTAAGCTCCCTGTTCTTGAAGATCTTGAATATCTGGTAGATGTATTTGCATCATCGTCACAATCGTTCATGTAAGTCCACTGATAATCACTACATTGCTACTGATGCCAATGATAGCAAAGTGTGTTCTATCCTCAGACCCATCATGAATTTAGAACTATTCAAGTGAGAAGATGTGTCTGTTAGAATCATTGTCACAGGATAGTTGAGGAAGAAACTATTGATGTACCTTTGGCTGCTGCGACGTAGCTAAACAGGATAATTTGAGCAGTATTTTTAAAAAGAGGGAGGAAAAATAAAATAATGGAAAGGAACTATCACCACCACCAATGCCACTCATAAAAAATTCTGAAACATTTTTTATGATTTTGTTAACATTTTTTTTTTAATTTAGAGAGAAAATATATATATTTGGAGTCAGAGTGGGAGGGAAGAATTTTGGTTTGTCGTTTTTTTTTTTTTCTTTAATTTCAGGGATACATGTGCAGAACGCGCATGTTTGTTACATAGGTATACACGTGCAATGTGGTTTGCTGCACCCATCAACCTGTCATCTACATTAGTTATTTATCTAATGCTATCCCTCTCCTAGTGCCCCATGGCCTAACAGGCCCTGGTGTGTAATGTTCCCCTCCCTGTGTCCATGTGTTCTCATTGTTCAACTCTCACTTATGAGTGAAAACATGCAGTGTTTGGTTTTCTGTTCTTGTGTCAGTTTGCTGAGCATGATGGTTTCCAGATTCATCCATGTCCCTGCAAAGGACATGAACTCATCCTTTTTTATGGCTACATAGTATTCCATGGTATATATGTGCCCCATTTTCTTTATCCAGTCTATCATTGATGGGCAATTGAGTTGGTTCCAAGTCTTTGCTATTGTGAAAAGTGCTGCAATAAACATATGTGTGCATGTGTCTTTATAGTAAAATGATTTATAATCCCATGGATATATACCCAGTAATGGGACTGCTGGGTTAAATAGTATTTCTACTTCTAGATCCTTGAGGAATTGCCACACTGTCTTCTACAATAATTGAACTAATTTACACTTTCACAGCAGTGAAAAGCGTTCCTATTTCTCCACATCCTCTCTATTCTAACTGGCATGAGATGGTATCTCATTTTGCTTTTGATTTGCATTTCTCTTAATGACCAGTGATGATGAGCTTTTTTTGCATATGCCAAAACATTTTATTACTTCTTTGGTATGTCACATATTTATCTATGCTTTTTATCTTAGGACTTTTATTTTTGAAAAGCTGTTTTTATGGTTCTTATTTGAGCTCCAAAACAAAAATAAACTGAGTATTTTTGAATAATAAGTCCATTAAGATGATGGCCTTATTTATTAAAACCTTATTATAGTTAGCTTTATATTTTTAAACTTTCTTAATTTTTGACATCTCTTCTTTCCCCATTAGAAAAATATTTTTAACCTTCATTTTTGTAAAATCAATGAAAATAATTTTTGGTTTTCTGACACAAAAACAGTTGATTTTCATATTTAAAAATTTTAACAAAGTTTTGAAGGAGAATGTGAAAGTTTTCATTAACATCTCTCCAACACACAGTTAATACATCAAATATGATTTTTCATGAATATGCACTATAGACATATAAATACTTATATTTTCAACAGTATAAAATCAAGCCTTGCCTACACTTCAGTAAATCTCTTTCTTTTATGTATATTTTAATCAATAATGTTATATTTAATATTTATAATTCTGTAGTTTTGGATTTAAGCAGAACAATATAGGTGTTTTAATTCAGGGACTTGCAACTCTTGAAGTAGGGATTGAAAAAAAATTCTGAAGTTTTGCATTTGTTACACATTGAATTATAGCATTTACATGAGAACCAGAGTAACTTTTCAGTTGCCTCTGAATGAATTTTTATGCATTTTCGATCAATTCATAAATTTAGAGCTTTAGATCCTGTACCTTCATGTAAATCATTTGAAGAAAATAATATTCCATAATAAAGTACTTTCTAGCTCACATTTTTACAAGAGAATTTTAAATAAAATGGGAAAGTAATATTCAATACATCTCTGTTAACTTAAACGAAAATTAAATACAAATATATAGTTGTTTTTATAATGTAATTAATAAATCCTGACTACTAATAGTCCTATGCAGTGTAATATGTATCATATATAACGGCATAACAAATGTGTATGATGTCTTCTATTCATTTCTGAAGTTATATTTGACAAAGAAATTCTAACATTTGTATATTACAGATTAAAAATAACTGAGAGCAAGAAGTAACGATCTCCAGAGAGCTCTTAACGTCCCTAGCTAATATAAATTACTAATAAACAGCAATTGTTTGAAATTTATTACAAACATCAAACATTCTTATGGAAGATTAGGAATGCACAGCAAAAGAAAACAATATGAATAGGGAGAGTGGAGGTACTTAAAGGAAAGGTAGACACAACAAAAGCATGGCAAATGCCAAGGGCAGCTGTAAGAGAAAGTCATGATTAGAATACTCAAATTATGGGGCAGGGTACAGGGAGATGGCTGAATCGAGTGGAGAAGCAGATACATGGCTAACTAAGAAAGTAATAGTGGTGAAAGAGTTTGAGATGGACTAATTCTTTGCTCTTTTGTGTTGGATGTAAACAAAAAGTATTTGATATCCAACCACTTTACAGGTTATTGCTGCATGACCCATGGTAGAATATCCCATGGAAGATGAGATAGCAGTATCTTGTTCAGATGGCCATGTTCAAGTGAACATTTGTGTACGGGAATATGTGAGTGTTTCGGGAGTTTAATGATGAAGTTATATAAAAGAAACAATATCTATTAAGATATGAATTGTATACAACATAGGGTTTACCAAGACATTTAGCTTAAGTTTAAAACTGCGTCTCGTTGTTTTACGATTGTATTGTTTCTAAGGGATTTGGGATATATGACTCTGATATGTGATTTTCTAAATTGTCAGTGATTTTTCTAGTGTGCACATGATAGAAATTTTCTTCTTATTGAAGCTATGAAAGTGAAGACTATTTCCATAGAGTTTTATGAAAATCAAGTGTATCTGCAACAAAACAATTCTTATTCCAAATAGGATATTATTTTCCCCTTTGGAAGGATTGGAAAGGTGTTTTATTGTTTGTTTCTTTCCATTTTCACAGTCAAATAGATGATCACTTGCCTGGTCTGGATTCATAGAATTTTGGACAATTTTAGCTTCAGTTTTTTATCACTATCCAAATGGATATCTGTATTTCACACATTAATCAATTCAGAAAAGCAAAGGAGTTAATGATTTCATTTAAATAAATACTCCCCCAAAAACAATGGGAAAGCAACCATCTAACTGATTTCCTGCTTTCAAGTACTGTTCAGAATAATTTACTCTCTAATCTTCTAGAATTATATAAATTTGCCAATTGAAACTCAGCCTTCTATACAGCATAAAGGAAATATCTGAGATCAGTGTTAATGTTTGGCCTGATTACAAACACTGTGATTTGAGTCCACTTACTTTTTTTGTACTTTTTTCTTCTTAAAAAAAAAATTCTCAATAATTGATTCTACTTCAGCTTATTTCTTTGTCAGCCATTATATAGTGAAATATAAGATGGGTATGTACATCAACTTCTTATATTTCACAGTAACCGAGTTGGATTCTGGGGCTTATAATGTCCTCACCTCTTTTGATAAAGATAAAAGAAATAAAAAACAGAAATAGTTGAATTATTAGTATATTGAGATATCAGCTTGGATCTTTGATGGCATCACCTCTGCACATTCATATTGGACTGTCCTTCGTTAAATTTATGCTCAATGACAAAAAAAATAAAAGTTATCCTTAAACTTGAAAAATGTATAGCTAAAGTAGGTAAAAGTCGTGTTTATACTTTATTGAATTCTTGATGAACTATCCATAAATTTTTCAATGCTACTTTCAAGTTTAAAAAGTAAAAAAACAGTGAAAAAGTTAGTCAGAGGATAAGAAATTGATATGCCCTATGTTAATAATGGATTTGGCAGAGGTTTTTTTTTTTTATGTTCTATTGATCAGGAAGTTACTTTCAGTTTTGTGAATTAGAAATAGACAGATAAACAAGTTGTCACTAGAGAATTTTTTCCAAGATTTATAGTTGGTCCTTGCTAGCCATGTATCTCACAAGAACTTTAACACTTCTGCAGCAATATCCTAGCACAAATGTGAAATTAAAAAAAAAAAAAAACCAACAAACAAACAAAATTCCGTTCCACAAAATTTGTTTCAGAAGTCACAGGAGGATAATGTTTAAACTATTCCCCTTGAAACTGTTTAAATGTAAGGAATGGCCCCTAAGTGGTTAAGCTTTAGTTGTCAAACAGTTAGGTTTTCTTCTGGAGTCCAGACCCTGACAAAATTGGGAAAAAATGCATTAGTGAATGATGGTGAGTATTTACAATTTATATATGATATATACCCTGGGCAAAGTAGGGTCCAGAAATGGAAAGGCAGAACTGAGAGTGGGAAAGGTCAAGAATGTTTTTCTCAAATGGCACAGCCTATAAAAATGGATATGAAGCCACTGTCTAGGAGAAGCAGTATTTTGGTGAGTTTTCTTTTCGTCGTTTAATAGAACACACTGGGACACAGAAAGACAGGAGAACTAATCTGCTGCCCATTGTGTTCATCTTGTTTGTAGTGTGACAAATTATTGGCTTCAGTGGAAATGGCTGGAAGTCTGTACTTTTAATGAAAGCACTCTTATTATTTCTCTAGAGTTTCATTTTATTAACTTTCAGACATAGACAAATATAAAGAATTAAGATGTGCAATATGTCATAGTTAGCACATACTTTTCATTTTAACAGCTTTTCAGGGAGTATAAAATGTCTTAAGGAAGGTAGACTATAAGCCATGATTATCAAAAATGTATCTTATATCATTTAGTACTTGATATTTAATGTAATAGATTTATCAAATTGTGTGTGTCTCCAGATGACAATCCAAAAGCTATTGACCATGTAATATATAAATATATTAAATAATGTTGAAGCTTGCACAAGGTGCAGTGGCTTACACCTGTAATCCCAGCACTTTAGGAGGCTCAGAAGGGAGGATCCTTTGAGCCCTGCAGGTTGAGGTTACAGTGAGCTATGTCTGCCCCACTGCACTCCAGCCTAGGTGATAGAATAGGTCTCTGTCTCAAAAAAAGAAAATAAAAAAGACATAACTAATACCTGAGCCTAGATTTTGTTTTTGTGTCAATTAAAATTTCCATGAGCACACTTATAAATTATACAGCTTTGAATCTGTATAATTTATGAGATTTTACTGGGGCTACATCAGCAGTTAGTCCGACCCTGATTTAATAACCATATTGACAAGAAAGCTGAATTATTTTACAGAACTATTGAAGCTGGAAGTAAAGATGCCTATGATAGAAGTTTTAACTCAGTGTGTGTTCAAAATTTTAAATGGAGCAGAAACATTTGAGGGAGCAGTTTAAACATTGCATCAGGCAACCGTATCTAATTAGTGAATTATTAAAATGCATGTTCAAATTTAGACAGAGAATTTATTAAGTGTTCCCTTCAAAAAGTAATTTATTTTCTTTATTCTGTGTAAAAACTATTTTGGGATTACATGTTTATGAGTTTCTACATTCTATTGACCAGGAAGTTACATTTAGGTTTGTGAATTAGAAATGGACAGATAAACAAGTTGTTATTAGAGAATTTTGTCCAAGATTCATAGTATGTCCTTGCTAACCATGTATCTCACAAGAGCTTTAAACTATCTGCAGCAATATTCTAGCTGCTCTTTAGAAATAGTTGTGTGTGTCTGTGTGAGGTACTATGTTGAAGTGTGTTATCTGAACCACTATTATGGTGTCAAGATACTTGAAAGTGCATGTACCAAAATTTAATATAGCATATTAAAGGATAGGTTTTTCCAAAAAAATGAATATTTATCATTGATTTGCTAAAAGTATTTAACATCAATGTCAAGATTAAAATATAAAGCATAATTTTTAGGGAGTAAATATAATGCTTCAGATGATTAAATCATGTACAGACAACATTCTAGAAATAAATGTAGTTTACTATTTATTTATGAACAAATAGGTATTAGTTTCAACTTTAACAACTGTTAACCCACAGGTAGTGTTATATCTTCTGTGATTCAAGTCTTTTGCACATCAATGGATATCCAGAGATCAATACTGGCAGTTTATCTATGATCAGTAAGTCCTATTTGCTTAGGATACATAAGCACAAAGGAAAAACACCTCAAACAAACACAAACACAAGCACAAAACAGGCCCCAGTAACCTCTGACCAGCAGTTTCCTAGTACCCAAAGTAGACTCATAATAAATATTAAAAATGCATTCTGATTATGACATGTTATTTGATTAAACATAAAGTACTAGTCCTTAAGTATGTCTAAACTGATATTTAATTGTGTGAAGTCAGAGTCATTTAATTTATTTTGATTCACTTTCCCATAGCTTAAATATTAATAATAATCCAAAGATTTAGTTTTGTACTTAGCATGTGAATGTACAGATACACATTTATTTATTTTTATCTTCTTTACCAAAAATAAGCATCTTGAACTTCCCTATTTCATTCTTTTGTAGATCCAGTTACTTAGTAAAATGTTTGACACATATAGTATGTAGGGAGTAAGTGGATGTCCAATAACAAATAGTCTCAATTATAAAAATACAAGATAGAATATATAACATAATCATATATATTTTATATGCGTCATTAGTTTTGCTAGCTGGTTTTACATTTACCAGCTAAATTGGTGGTAATGAAATTAAGAGCATCTAATAACAAAACTGACACATGAATCTGGTAAATACTTAGATAACAATAGCTTATTCCTGATATGTGCACTACACCAGGCATCTCCTATTTTATATTAAAACTTTTCTCTCTATATATACATTTTGGGTTTCTCCTCTCATTTTCCAATAAACTATTTCAATAGAGAGCACTATTATCTCAAATTAATAAATGCACTATTCTTTAAACTGTAAGATTATCTTCTTTTCTTTATATGTGCTTTTATCCATCAATCTCATGAATTATCTGTGTCATGTTCTTCTCTATATACAAGTGGATTTTTATTTAATTAGAAGATTAGATCATCATCTATCCTTTTGTATTCCTGCTAGGTGGGCTGTTCAGGGTAAGAGGAAAGAAATGACAATAGAATTCTGGTAAACACAGCAATTACTATAAATGTTAAAGCAGTATTAGAGAAGGCGAATATCAGAATGCTTTTTAGGCATCTACAGGAAAATATGCAGATTTTAATTTAATATGATTGCATTAAATATGCTTCCTGCTGCTTAAGAAACACAAAGCATCTTTTCCAGAGATATATTTTATTTATGGGCCATATTTATCTGACCTAATATGAAGGATTTAGAAATGTTGTCTAAGTTGTGAAAAGAAAACAAAATTTACACACATTGCTTTTTGTTTGTTTTTGTTTTGCTAATCCTAGTTAATCGTAAAAGCATCTATAATTCAATCTTGCCTTATGAATAAGTTACTATTCCCTGTGTGGTAGAAAAAATTGTTTAGCTTTATTTAGAAGATATTTTTCTTATTTTTGTATTTTTTCAATTGTATTTTATTTATTTATTTATTTATTTTTATTTATTTATTTTTAGAACTTTTACTTTTTTGGAAAGCATAGACATGAACATTAAACTTGGTATAATGTAATAATGTTAGGCAGGAAATATATTCTTTTATTTTTTTTATTTTTTTTATTTTGCTTTTTTTTAAATTTTTTTATTTTTTTTATTTTTGAAAGAAAGAAAAAGGAAAGAAAGTGAGAGTGAAAGAAAGAAAAAAAAGAATGTAAGAGAGAAAGAAAGAGGAAGAGAAAGACGGAGAGAGAACCGGATTCTTGTTCTATTGCCCAGGCTAGAATGCAGTCTAAAAATGGGTATTAAAAACCTCTTTTATGCCAATAATTGTGCTTAACAATGGAGACAGGAAGGAATAAGAGATGAAAATAAACAAGCAGCCAACCAATATTTTA